>WCAA01000020.1:0-295295 GCA_010623925.1 Antarctomyces pellizariae | reverse complement strand
GAGGGGGGGGGGGGGTCGAGAGGAATTGTCGGAGGTCCTGTGGCGGCTTGCCGTTGTGGGTTATGATGTTATGGAGGCGGGGTATGTGGATTGTCTTTGTGAAGAGTCCGCAGCATGGGCACGAAGTCGACGGATCGTGGAGAAGCGGTAAAGCACGGAGTTGAAGGATGAGATGATCTGAGACCGCAGCCGATGGTGACGTCTGTCTTACCTGGCACCCCTTCTTCTCTTCGATTTAATAATGCTTTCTACAGTGTGGGGGAGGAGAGAATGCAAAAAAGCCGCGTGAATGATTTGCCCTGTATTGATGCTAACCACAGTTGCCAACACCTCGTATCTCATCGCGAAATACACACGCAAACGCACCCCTTCTCCTAACGCCTGACGATGCACAGGTATCATCTCATCATCATTTTGCAATTCTGAGCCACCCAAAATACCCCCGTTCCCGCACGTACTGCTATCTCTCACATTCCTCACTCGATTGTGGGACATTTCTCGCCATCAAGCACCGCTTCCATATCCCTGATATCCCATGTTCTGCATCCCTCCCTGCATCCTAGGATCGATCTGACCACCCTGCTGCGCATACCCATACTGTCCTCCCCCTGGCACCTCCCTCCGCTGAAACTCCCCAAACCACGGATGCCTCAACGCCTCCGCCGCACTAATCCTCAACTCGGGCCTCAATTGCAACATCTTCCCCAGTAAATCGAGTGCATAGTTGTCCATCATCGGCAATATGGCCTTCAAATCCTGCGTCGTGTATACCTGCAGATTCTGTTTATATTCCGAGAATTGGCTGATCCCAGGCCAGGAAAGTTCCGACGGTGTTCCCATGATTCGGAAGATGCGAACGAGCTGGTCTTCGTTAGTGGTGCCGGGGAAGAGAGGGCGCCCCGTGTACATCTCTGCCATGATGCAGCCGGCGGACCAAATGTCGATGGATGTGTTGTAGGTGCGGGAACCTAGGAGAACATCCGGGGCGCGGTACCAGAGGGTAACTACCTCATTCGAAAAGGTATTAACCGGGATACCAAACGCTCTCGCCAGTCCAAAGTCCCCCAACTTCAATTGGCCCTTATTATTAATCAGCAGATTCTGCGGCTTCAAATCCCTATGCAAAACTCTATTCGTATGGCAGAAATCAATAGCCTTGAGCAGCTGCCACATGAAGGATTTTATGGTGGCAGGCGGCAAGGCACCGCGGTCCCCAGACGTGTCCATGTATTTCTTGAGATCCTTGTCCATGTACTCGAAGACGAGCATGAGTTTGTTTTCGGTGTGAATTACGTCGTGGAGGGAGAGGATGTTTTCGTGCTTGAGCTCTTTCATCAGACTGATTTCGCGGATGGCAGTTGAGGGTGTGCCTTCTTCGCTGTCGAGGTGGATTTCTTTCAGTGCGACCAGCTCGCCGGTTTGGCGGTTGCGGCCTTTGAAGACCTGGGTATGTTAGTCTGTGCTATATCAAGGATAAAATATAAGCATGAAACGAAGCTGACAACATACAGTTGCATAAGTTCCCTCTCCGAGCTTCTCAAGCTGCTGGAACGAACTTGGATTCCTCTTATCCATGACTGCGGCCTGTTCCTCAGTCGCTAGGTTCTGGATACTGATTGTGCTAGGCAGTCTAGCAGGAGGATGTTCACCCGTTGGAGAAGGAGGAAAGGTGCGGAAAGGGGCACAGGACGACGGCTTCTTGCGCGAGGTGTAGCGGGGGTCGAAAAGGATGGAGGCGGGTGTGCAGAGCTCCTTGAGTGCTCGGAGTGTCGCGTCGGTGGGCGCGTTGGAAGCCGTGATTTTGAAGGTTATCCAGCACGGGTAGCTGGAATACGAAGAGTATAGAGAGGCGAGTCGAGGCGGTGGTCGCAGGTGTTGTGGTTAAGTTGTTGTTGCGTTAGCTAGACGCGGCTACCTGGTCGTTATCAAGGCGACGTGGGGCGGCAATTGGGTGGTTGATGGTCTAGCCTCAGATGGGGAAGGCTTGGCGCTGTTCGTGGCTGTTTAGTGGACTGCCACCCCTAGCCGAACGCTAAATAGATGACATACCTACTTTCGGCTTAGTTTGCTGTCACGTCTTGGCATGTGGGCGCGGGGTCACTTGTTACCTTGATAGACAAGTCAGCGACACGAACCGATTAACACCAACCCTCTCACTCATCAAATCTTAGTCAAATAGTCACGAAATACAAAACACCACGTTTTTGAAACCTCATATAAACTCATATATTGTCTATCCTCTTCTGATATAAGTGCCCTTCCTCGACTGCACCCTGTCCAGCCCGCCGACATGCGACCATTACCAGGCGAGGACGCCCGTCAAGGCCGTCCAGGTATCGCCAGCTCCTCAAACCTCACAACGCCATTCGCCCGCACTGAACCCCCTCAAATGACCTACTTCATGGCAAGCGAGACAACAATGAACAACAACCTTGCCGCCTCTAACAGCAGCAGCGGTCGACACCACCAAACCCATATGAAGCATAGCAACTACGGCATCGAAAGCATCTCAACCATAACCTCCCAGCTAGACCACGACAGCGATGACTCCGTAGATAAAGCGCGGCGATCATGGAAACAAGGACTCATTTGCAAAGAAGCAAGTTATGAAGAATTATCAAGCGCTTGCTCTCCTTCAACCAAGTCATCGGTGTACGACAGCCCGAATGTCTCACCCTCCCAACAACGGCGTAGACGCCCATCTCAGACCCAGCCATCACTAACCTACCTCGATTCTCCAATTCTCACCTCCTCGCCTTCCTTTCAGCACTCACGCAACAGCTCTGCCGACTTCCTCACGGATGACTCCGTTCTCCTATCCAGTGCCGATGAGGCACCTGCCGCAACGCGAAGCCCACTTAAAGCGCCCGCAGACAGCTCTTCACAACTCGTTATGCCGAGCCTTACACTCCCAAGTCGGCGTCCATTTACAGATAAAGGCAGGGCCATGGGACGGCTGAAGATAACGATCTGTGGCGACTCGGGGACTGGGAAGACGAGTCTTATAAAATCTATTGTCCAGATTTCGCCCGACATTATTCACGTTGATGAGGTGCCTATGGAATCTTTTTCCTCTTCAACGTTGCGAAAGAGGAAGACGCGAAGGAGTATGAACGACCCGTCGCCGGTACCGTCCACGACGAAGTTGGTAGGGGTGTATGCGTCCACAAAGCCCTACCCAACCTGGTACTCCTCCCCATCCTCCTCCTCCTCCATTCTCCTCAACCGCCGCAGGTCCAGTGTTAGCGACACCATTCTTGATCGTAATATTTGTTTTGTGGATACGCCGGGTCTAAGCACTGGCGAAGGAGCAATGTCCACCATCCAGCCTGTCATCAGCTACATCGAGACACAGTACACGAAAAGCATAAACGCAGAAATGAGCGACAGCGAACTTGTGGGTCTCCTCAGCGGTGTAGGAGCCCCTCTGGTTGACGTCGTACTATACCTCTTTCACAAGAGAGTTAAACCGGTTGACATCGGTTACCTCCAGCGTCTTTCGGCTCTCACTAATATCGTGCCGCTCATCGCTTGTTCAGACTCTTACACCGCTTCTGAACTCTCAGACTTCCGTCAGCAAATAACTTCTGAGCTACACCGCGCCGGCATCAAGATAGCAAACCTAGACCTCTCCAATCCAACCTCCCATCCATGCACAGCGGCAACACATCCAGTGCCGCCGTACGCCGTGTCAAGTTGTTTGAGCAGAGACGAAGAAATGGACGCAAGCACGCTCATGGACCCCTCCTACCTCCCACCCCTCGTGCCCAGCGATCTTCCCAAGCTAGTAGAGAAACTCTTTGAGCCGGAAACTATGGCTTACCTCCGACACACTGCGGCGCTGAGGTGCGTAAAGCGGTTTAGATCCTCGGCATCTTCCTCACTCGGGGCTTCGCCAGGGAAGTCGCAGTCGGTACCGTTCACCCTCTCGCCCACTGGGCCGAGCTGGAGCCTCATGAGGGGCTTGAATAGCCATGCACTAGTACGTATAGCAGGCCACACGCAGCGTGAGGAAAACTTAGCCAAAGTACGGCTGAGCAATTGGGCACTAGATCTTCAACGTAGTCAGGCCAACGAACGAAGACGCCTTGAGGAGGGGATGCGTAATGAAGAGTTGAGGTGGCACGCAGAACAGTTGGTTGATCTTGCTGGAGAAGGGGAGAGGGCGCTTTTGACTGGCCAGAATGGGGAGTTCTGCGGTGAGCTGGTGCAGCAGCTTGGAATGCAAAGAGGAGTGTACGAGGTAGGGGGAAAGGTGATGGATAGAAAGGACCCCCTCAACATTCTGCATTTCACTGAAGACATAAAAGGCAAAACATGGGCCACTCTCCGCATCGTCAGCTCAGTGGGTGTTATTGGTGCTGTGGCGTTCTGGGTTGCTAGGTTTGCTAGGGATTGGCATTTGCATGAGCAAGGAGTGGTGGGTTGGGGACGGTTGATGGCCGATTGGTAGGAAGCTGGGTTGTGATGTTGCTATGGTGTTGAAAATAGGTCCACCGTGAGAGGGGCGCTGGCGTTGGTGGATAAGAGGGTTAGGGGATCATCGTGGCGAGCGGCCTTGTTTGAGAGAGGAGATAATAGCCTATGTCAACATAATAATATGGTTGGTCTAGTTGTTACTGAGGTACTGATAAGATGAATGGAGAAGTTGCATTGTGAATACAATCGACCTATAGAATGAGCAGAGATTCAAGAGGGAATGGAATCAAGCTTACTATCGTAGCTTGTACTAGTTGAAATGTGAAGCTGGTATCAAACATTTGCGTGACAGCCGGTTGGCCACGTTATCATCTTTACCGGGCAAACAAACCACTTGGCGCTTTCATGGCCGCTCACAAGAGCAGGTGAATGTTAACTAATTGGCAGACAGGTGTCATATCCAGAACGCAAATAAACGGCTCTGTGCTAAGCTATGAAAGAACTTCCCCAACTCGGAACCCTAACTCGAATAATGCTGGTTGGTGGCGGAAACTAGCCGCATTACTCGCTATGCCTTTCCCCACTGGTTGGCAATACAACTTGCACTCAAGACTTGTGGTGGTGGTTTTGACGACTTCCCACCAAGAGAGCTAGGCTCTGGGTTTGAGGTGTTTTCTGCCTCGCCGATCGTTTTCAGGCCTCCCCCCGAGTAGTTCAGAGACGGCTTACTTCCAGCAACTGCGGCCCAAGCTTGATAACTGATACACTGTGATGGTTTCTCTTGATGTTTCCTGAAAATTTGTTAGCTTCTAACGCAAAAACCGTACATTAAACCTACACAAAAAAATTGGAAACAAAGAGAGGCCAGGGGCAAAAGATTTAGGCAGTCGACCATCTCAGGCCTTTTTGGCCCATTCTGGCCTATCTGAAGGTTAACAACAAGAGGGGTTCTGGGTATCCCGATGAACAGCCATCAAAAACCGTGGCAAAGCTCCGCCGCATTGCCTCTGGAGGTATGATCTTCCCCAGGTATTAAAAAGTACGCCACCTGCCGCTTGACTTGAGATTTGCTGACCTCACCACAATCCAGGGGGCCAGCCTTTACTCAGCATCTACCTGCGTGAGCAGATTGTGTGTTTGGGCAAGGGGTATATAGAGCACGTCTTCCGCCCATTCAACAGCCATATTCTAAGGAGCAATTCACCATCGTCTTCGATAGGGGACCACCCTGGATTCAAATCGAGGGATATAACGATTATGTGTCTTACACTGTCAAAATTGCTTGCACCATCTGTGAGGAGATTTGGTGTGGAAACTGGGCGGCGGAACAATCTCCAGATCCTCTTCCAGCTAATGCAGCCAGCCAAGTTCACCAGTGCCCGGAAGGGGGTCAACGTCGGTAACCTCAACAACATGCGCCTATCAAGGAGAAGATGAAGGGCCGGGCGCCGCCACGGAGAGAGCCTCAATGACATGGACACCGGCCATGGGACGGATGCTAAGTGGGTTCCAGCAAGCGCCATGCCTCCAGGCACAACTGCAGTTCACTTCACAGATGGTAGAATTTCCGCTACATCTGGACTTCTAACGTTACACAGAAAGGACAGAGGCCCCAATAATACAGCCTCTCATTGCTTCTCGCAAGTATTCTAAGCCTCTGAAATGCCGCTATTATAGCTTTCTTTGTTTCCACTGGAAGAACCAAAGTCCTTTAGTGGTAGGTGGTAGTAATCTCATTTTCTCACCACCACCTTGCCTAAAGCCGTCGATTGTCAAGGGCAATCTCATAGAACCTCTGGGGTATACAGTCAGCTTTAGTCTTTAAGTTGGGTTGTCGATTCAGCAACAGTTTTACAGCAGCGCTTGGCTGACTGTCGACGCCGCTGGTCGCCTTGGACAACGAGATTGAGAGAGCCGGTTCACTAGAGGAGATACCAGCCTCTTCTAGAACTTGTCAATGCAGTCAGTGCAACTCATAGACTGTTTGAAAACTGGAGTGGTAGAGGTTAATCAAGGAAGCTTGTACAACCAACCCTTTTCGCTCTTTTAGTCTTGTTTCTTTCAGTCTTGTCAATCTGACAATACTGTTTCTAGGGCTATTCTTTTACACTTCTTAAGAACATCCATACAGCACAACCAAAAACAGGTCCTGCACATTGCCTTGCAAGGACACTGTTTGGAGCACCCGCGCACCAGCAACATTCAGTGGGCTTCAGTGCTGAGCTCAAAGACGTTCTCCGTCCACTCGTCCACTCGTCCTCGCAACAACAGCAAGTAACCTGACAGCTTGCAGCGCCAGCCATTTCAACCATTGTGCACTGAAGAACGAAAACAAGATACAATTCCCAAATTGTTATTTCTTCTCTTTGAGGACATTGTAAGAGCGAACGAAGGAGTATTCACCAACACCAAAGACTTCTTCCAATATACCTGGAATCATCTTCCCATCAAACAGGTTAACATTACCCCAACAAGCTCTACAGAGAAAGAAAATCAATTCTGAAAAGCAACCACCAAGGGTCTTCTGGTCACAATCCGAAAAAACTAGCCGACTTCGTTTCTTTCTCCTTTGACACTGTTAGCTATAGACGGTAGTATATATCGCCAACTGTTCGAATCTTTACACAATGGTGTGACGACAGGCAGCAGTACCAACACCCAACAGAGGATACAAAAACATGAGCGTTATGAATCCACCACCAATTCCCCAAGTGTTCGGCGCCGGCCATGACGCCTCCAACGAACTCAACACATTTCTTGCCTCTCCCGAAGCACAGAACATACTGAACCGTTTTGCCAACGCAGCAACCCAGGCCAATCGCATCCTGCAGGAGTCCCTAGCAGCACTCCCGATAGAGTTCGCGGCGACGTTTCACGACTATTACCAGCAGTCGCTTGAAAACCCAAACCTGGACTTGGAGTGGCAATTGCTGGATGACGACCGAAAGCGGGCAATGGAGTGTAGGAAGGAGTATGACCACGCCGCGAATATGCTGGAGAAGGTCCGCATGATTCTCAGCATGCCATATCCAGGAATGAGCGAACCATATGTAGCCATGAGAGCGGCCGAAGGTCGGGAACATAACGAGTCGAGGCCGGGAGAACGAGAGTGGAAGGAGAGGGCAGCGTTTGAACAGTTGAAGCTAGAGGCTGCGTCCCTGGGCGGCTGGAACGAGTACAACAAGGTGCACGGTGAGACACATGTGTTGCGGGAGTACCCAGATGGCACTCTGAAATACGAAATGGTTGACCCAAATGCGACGGTCTTGACGTGGGGTGCGATGCTAAATATGGCGCGGGATATGTATGATCTGCGGGAACGGAGGAGGCAGGAACAGATCATGGGGGGGGTTGCTGATATAATAGATCCAGAGAGAACAGGCGACGTGGTAGGCCAGACAGCAGAGGTGGTAAGGGTCCAACTCGATGACGGAACTTGGGACAGAACTCTCAACGTATTTGGTGATGTGCTCGGCGCCAGAACATATCAGAACGAGCCGCTCAGCGGGATAGCCATGCCACAATTGATGAATGCAGTCGGGATGGGCCAAGCGATGCCAACGATGGACAAAGTCCACAACAGAGCTCATTCGTTCCAGCTAATTGCTCCAATGCCAGGATACCTTCAGAATGCTCCGATGTGTCCAATGGGACACGGAATGTATGGCAATTTGCCAGTCCTTGCCCCAGCGCTGTGCTTTGCCTACTATCCGTATGTAGACCAGGCGCCGAATCAACATTTGTCGAATGTGCAGACGCAACAACAGGCTCGGCTACAGTATTATCAACAGTATCAAAACCTATTACCAATAGATGAACAACACCTGCGCCGCCAATTTCAGAGCTATAGCTTCGACGGCACCAGTGACTGGATGCCGGAACTAGACGATAATGAAACCTTTCTTAAACAAGGCCAAGTCCGCCACGCATTCGACGACTTTGAGAACTCCGTACACCAGAAGGAGGCGGTCAAGCAGGAGGCTGATGAGTTTGAACATCGGGTTGAGATGGAACGGGCCGTCAACGGAACTTTGTGGGCTGCGAGAGCAAACCAAACCCCATTGATGAAGGACCAGAGGAGCGGGGTGAGACCAATGTGGCTCGACGGAGTCGCCGAAGATTACGAGTTTAAGCATGACGACGGAAAGTGGCGTGGGTCGCCATCTCCTCGGCCCTACTTGAGGCTGAAGAATGAGTGGCAACAGTGTTGAGGGAGTGATCAATCGAGGCGAGGTTTTGTTTATGCGCTTTGCGAGAACACGGCTTTGGTAATTAGCTTTGCTCCAAACACCACGATATCTGAGAGATTACTACGCAAGGAGGCGAAAGGAAGCCAGCAGAACTGTAGTTTCACATATTGCATTTAGCTACTACTGACTTTGAAACACCCACACAAAGTGCCAAACTATCAAACCACTGTCCCAACGCCTCCAAAGTCTAAATTGCCATGACTATCACTTTCCGCAGATTTCCTCGGCTTCAGCTTTGGCACCAACTGGTGAATGAACCCCGCAACAACCACAAGCCCTAGTCCGGCCCAAACACCCCACTGCCCAACCTCCTTCATTCCTTCACTAAGCGGTATTTCTAGCCTCCATAGGAGTATCTCATTGAGTACCAATACCACGATCCACATTAGCGGCGTGATAGCCAACAACAAACCTCTTAACTTCAGATAGACATCAAGTACCCACCCAAAGGTTTTTCCCGTCCTGTCCTCCAACAAGTCGTCGGTGACCGATATTCCCGGATCCGCAAACTCACTCTCCTTCTTCTTCGATGGGCCGATAGAGACAACACAAGCCAAAGCGCCAACCGTTAACCAGATAAAAGTAACCGGTGGCGTAACATCCCATACCCTGTTCCACGCATCCTGTCCGAAGAGCCTAGGGTCCACCAGGGTGACGTGCTCATAATTTCTCAAAGAATGCCAGCCTTTCCACCGTGCATAGCCTTTACAATACTCAAACTCCCTGTGATCCTCTACCTGCTCATCGCCCGGCTTTCCCAGCAGGGTAGCGAATTCGTGGTACACACTCAAATTCACAAAGGCGCATGCTGTGCCAATGAGAATTAGGATACCCCAACCCCGCACAATAGGTCTCGCAGCGCTTCTCCTCGCCACATTGCGATTCCAATTCAAAAAGCCCACCAAACTTATACTCGCCAAACTCAAAATCCCCCACAGAGGAAGCACATCGAGGTTCTGCGGCTTGTCGACACCAGTGCCGAATCCCCGGATGAAAATGCTATAGATAGCAGCGACTGCGGAAGTGGTGAGGGAATATGCGAATGCGCCAACAAGGAGAGGTGGGGGCGTGGGGTAGAGGAGGGAGGTGAGGAGGCAGAGGTAGTAGAGGAGGCGGTGGAGGAAGAGGTGGGTTGGGGAGATGGGAAAGACGCATATGCCACTGGGGACGTCTGGGACTGTCATGGGTATCTGGTAGTTGTGAGTCGAGGTCATGAGTTGTGGTTGTTGTGAATTGGTTGACGGCTATCGGGATGGGTGTAAACAAAGAGCAACTGTAGGAGAAGTGGAGGAATATTTACATGAGGGGTCTAGCACATGTTAAATTGTGCAGGGCTGACACCGACAGGGGTGAAACCTGATACAAGTTTACCTGTAATATCTATTCTGTGTTTTCGCAGGTGTGAGGTTGTTCTCTTTGCGACGTTGTCGGGTGGCTGCAAAATGTGGCTTGAGGAGCTGAACATGGCTGAGTTGCCGAGGTGCTTGGCGATGTCTGTACTTTGTACACACTGGATGCTCATTGTCTGTGGACAGATATGCATGCTCGTGCGAATTCTGTGATACGAGATTCGTTAAGTCGCTGTCTTCTATGTTCATGTTGTGGGAATCGGAATACGTGACTCGCATGGTCCCCATGTTGTCCAATACGTGATTCCTTTATGGCGGTGCCTGATGCAAAGACCATGAAACAACCACGCATTTTATCGTACTCCTGATTGGCAACCAATTAATAGATACGGCCAGTGCTAGCTTCGATGGCAAGTAGTAAAACATTTACGGGTATGTTCGTACTTGCTAAACACGGTGTCAGACCACTGTTCCACTACCGATTAATTGGACATTACCACTGTCGCTTGAGAAAAGTTGCTTGTAATTTGCTTCTAATACAGTATCTAATATCACCTATGCTTACTCCAAACTCCAATGCTTAGATTTTAGCGCTTTCCACGACCTCTTCCGCCACCACGTCCGCCTCTACCTCTGCCACCGCCGCGGCCACGGCTGGCACCGCCTCCTCTGCTGCTTCCTCCATCTCTATCCTCACTCGACTTTGCACTCCTCTCAACAAAGTCACCTCTTGCCTTTGGAGCCTTCTTTGGCTTCGGTGCCAAAACACCACCGCCCTCACGCTCAGCACGTCCCTTCTTCCACACCTTACCTTCAGATCTGACCTCATGATCATCGAGCTTTTTCCTGTCCTTTCCAGACAGCTTGCCCTTGACACTCTTCTTGAGCACAGACTCAATACCGTTAAGTTCCGCCCTTCCAGCTTTCTTAGCCGTCCTCTTATCGGCTTCCGACTCGAACCACGTCCTCCTTGGCCTGCCCTTAATTTCAGCCTCATGAGACATAATATTCTCACCCTTCCTCAACTCCATCTCCACCTGCGCAAGCTGTTTATCCTCTTTCTCCTCCTTCAAAATCTCCTCAATCTCCTCCTTCATCTCATCAACCTTATTCGCATACTGGTCCGCCTCGCTCGACTCAATGATTCTCGAAGCGATCTTTGCGCCAGCGCCACGAGCAGTCTTAACAGCCTGCTTGACGACCTTGCGGTCTGGCTCGGCGGCGATGGTGCATGCACGACCGGTGCGGCCGGCACGAGCGGTACGTCCGACTCTGTGGAGGTAGATTTCCAAAGATTGTGGTGCTTCGTAGTTGACGACGGTGTCGACACCCTTGATATCCAGACCACGAGAGGCGAGATCGGTACAGAGGAGGAAAGAGACCTTGCCGTCACGGAAGGCTTCGACTGATGCAATACGCTGGTAATTGGTTAGCATAAATTTCAGAATTTAAATAAATTAAAAAGGAAAGTGACATACCTGCTCCTGGGACAAAGAACCGTGAAGCTCTGCTGCCTTTAGTCCAGAGAGACCGAAGATGATACGAGCGCGATGCGCCTCCTTCTTTTGACGGAAGAAAACAATAACACGATCGGTATAAACGTTCGAGCAAATGTAGAGGAGATAACCCATGCGCTTGTCCTCGCGACCTGGACGCAGGCGGACAAACTCCTGGGTGAGAGTAGTGACAGTAGAGCGCTGCGAATCAACCATAAGTCTGACTGGCTTGTTAAGACCAAGCTTAATCAACTTATCGACAGATGATGTCATAGTAGCAGAGAACAACATGGTCTGTCTGCTCTTTGGAATGGTGGTAAGGATCTCGTTCAACTCATCAGCGAATCCGTCTTCCAACATACGATCAGCCTCATCGAGAACCAAAATCTCAAGGGTGTCGACGGTGAACGATGGAGAGTTGCGCATGTGATCGATGAAACGACCTGGCGTGGCGATAATGACATCTGGGCGAAGACGAAGTTCTGCTTCCTGGACCTTGAGAGAGAGACCTCCGACTGCCAAACAGAACTTGATATCGGTAAAAGAGGCGAGCTTGGTTGCAACGGCGTGGCACTGGATTGCCAACTCACGAGTTGGCATCAGGATGACGACTCTAGAGGTTGGGACCTTCTTTGGTCTGTAGAGGAGACGCTCCAGAATTGGAACGACGAAGGCGGCGGTTTTGCCGGAACCGGTGACGGCTCCTCCGACAACGTCCTTTCCGAGCAGCGCGACTGGGATGGCCTTGGCCTGAATTGGTGTTGGTTGGGCGAAGCCAACGGCTGCGAGACCACGATGGATTGGCCGGGAGAGCGACATGTTCTGGAAGGAAAGATTCTCGTCCTTCTTGGCGTTCTTATCGACCTTCTCTTCTGGGGCGAAGAAAGCATCTCTGCGAGCCTGCTCCTCTGGATCCTCATCATCGTCATCCTCGTCTGATGAGTTGGCGAGATCGAGTGGATGTGGTTGTTCCGATGCCACAGACTCGTCGTCAGAGTCTCCTTCGCCCTCCTCGTCACTGTCCGCATCCAACATATCCTCATCCTCGTCGCCGTCCACCTCGTTTGCGCTTTCCTCCTCATCAGAACCAACACCCATTCCAAAGCCATCCTCAGCCATGAACTCATCTTCCTCGCCCTCAAATTCTGGCGCATCCGAGAAATGCTCAGCCTCGTCCTCCTCATCCTCAGACCCCTTATCCATAACCATCTTCTCCACCGGCGCCTGCCCATTCTTAGCCCTCCTCCTCGCAATAATCTCATCAATATCCGTCGCCCTCTTATTCTCCTTCTTATTATCCAGCCCCTTCTTCGCACCCTCAAACCCCCAGCCCTCAAAATCCTCAACACCCTGCTCCTGCGCCTCCATCTGAAACTCAAAGTCGGAATCCATAGCCCCATCATCGTCCTCCTTTGCGCCCCAGATAGCGACACTCTCATCCTCCTCCTCGTCCGCATCTTCAGTCTTCCCCTTCTTCGCCTTCTTCGGTATCGTCGCCGCAGCATCACGCTTGCGCTTCTTTATCTTCTCGGGCGCCGGCGCAAGTTCCTCGTCCAAAGCCGGGTTCGTGTCATCTTCGTTATCGGAAAGGGTGAGGACGAAGTCGTCCTCTGCTTGCTTCTTCTTCGATGGTGCCATTTTTTGTGAATGGCGGGTATAAAATGCGTATGTGTATCGCTCAGAACTCAGTCTGAAGTTCCTGGGGTTGAGACTTTTTCTGGCAGAAAATGGGAGTCCGGTTGGGCGGTGAGCACCACCGTCCAATCATGAAAGCCACCTTGCAAGGTTTACGGACAAGGGTTCTTAGCTCGCCCTCTTCGACAACGGTAAATCCACAACGTTAAGGGTCGAAGAGCTATGAAAATATTCCCTTTAGTCTAAAACAGTTTTCCTGTCGACCTCGTTATGTACATTTTTCCCGGGTCGTTCTGAGATGCAAACGAGGTTCCAGGCCTGCCAAACCATCCACGGGCCTCCTTCGGTGACAGCTCTCCACCAACGAAAATTAAAGGCAATGCCTCATTTTTGGATGGGGTTTATTTAACACTTGACCGACGCAAGGGTGAAGCTTGCAATCTCTTGACTCGTAGCCAACAGTCTCGCCATTGGGCCGGCCGGCCTGTTGTATGTTTTAGCTTCTCTTCTAGTGCTTATATCTTGAATCAAACCATCCACAAGAATGACATTTTTTGACGGCTTTTTTCATGCCTTCCGTGACCGAAGGAAAATCTTGCATTGATACCATTTCAATATTAAAGAATACATGGTTATGTAGCTAACTTATTGATTGATAGCTAGATTGTTATTGGGGTTTCATAGTTTTATTTTTGTCATGTTGACGCATTGTGCTTTATAATGTAGTCAAGCCGCTAAGGTTGGACTACCATTTCCCAATCATCCCAGATTTCGGATATAATTGTTGAACCAACCCTTAACAAGCAGTCGTTCTACTATCGAAGAACCCCTTGAAATAATCTTCGCGGGCCAAAAATTCATAAGGTGAACTTGAGACTTTGAGACGCAAGATTGTCTTCTCCCTAGCTAATCGGCATGCTACTCCTTCATTCCTAGGAGGCCGACTACTTCTCTTAGAATCCGCTTTTAAGTGACATATCTTCTGCGAAAATAACGGCGCTCAAAGAAGAGTTTGGTAGGGTGGTGATGTGGGGGAAGAGGGTGAGTTAAGAGTGACGAGTGGATGCTGAGCTGGCTGTTCAAGACATCGAACTTCAAGATGAGGAGCAAGAACCGGTAAGGAGGCAATATTGGATATAGAACGCAGGTTAAAATGAAACATCCACACAGGAGATAGACATAGATTACGCAGATAGGAAGGTAGTAAGATTTAAAATCTTTGATTGTGCTTTCTATTTTCATATCCGCATATCATCTTCCCCTTCATCACACCCCCAAACCTAAGCCAAATGGTCGTGAGATGCATAACACGAAAAAACATCAAAGGCTATAATGCTAAAACCCATTTTCGCTTAACGCCGGTTCCCAAAGCATCTCATCGACAAGTCAAACTTAAGCTCTCCTACAAGCGACGCGCTTAGTCAACCTCCTCCATGGAGGACTCAACAGGGGCGGCATCAGCTGGAGTCTCAGAGGTAAGAGCCTCCTCAACAGCTGGCTCCTCATCGACCTGAAGACCAAGAGAAACAAGCTTGTGGATGCGGTCAGCGAATCCAGCTGGCTCCTCAAGGGTGAAACCAGAGACAAGGAGGGAGGTCTCGAAGAGGAGCTGAGTGATAGACTTGACAGTCTTGTCATTCTCGCCCTCGGACTCGATCTTCTTCTTGAGCTCCTTGATGATTGGAGACTTTGGTGCAATCTCAAAGGTCTTCTTGGAGGACATGTAAGAGGACATGGAAGTGTCACGGAGGGCCTGGGCCTTCATGATACGCTCCATGTTGGCGGACCAACCGAACTGGCCAGTGCGGATGGCGCATGGGGAGCCGGTGAGTTGGGCGGAGACAACAACCTTCTCGACCTTGTCGCCGAGGATGTTCTTGAGAGCCTTGGCGGTGGACTCGAACTCCTTCTCGAGAGTCTCGCGCTCCTTCTTCTCCTCCTCGGTCTCCTCAAGCTCGAAGTCCTTGGTGATGTCGACGAGCTTCTTGCCCTCAAACTCCTTGAGCTGAGTCATGGCGTACTCATCAATTGGGTCAACGAGGAAGAGAACCTCGAATCCCTTGGCCTTAAGGGAGTCCAAGAATGGAGACTTCTGGACAGCCTTGAGGGACTCGCCGGTGATGTAGTAGACGTTCTTCTGAACCTCTGGCATGCGAGTGACGTAGTCAGTAAGGGAGGTCATGTCATCACCAGACTTGGTGGAGTTGTAGC
Organism: Antarctomyces pellizariae; assembly: GCA_010623925.1. Classification (NCBI taxonomy): domain Eukaryota; kingdom Fungi; phylum Ascomycota; class Leotiomycetes; order Thelebolales; family Thelebolaceae; genus Antarctomyces; species Antarctomyces pellizariae. Next base: position 279,935 of record WCAA01000020.1, on the reverse strand, counting down.
GGAGGAGCTTAGCGAGAGCGGCGCGGTTCTGAGCATCCTCGTGGATACCGAGCTTGATGTTCTTGCCGAAAGCAGTGTAGAACTTATCGAATTGCTCCTTGTCCTCAGCAATCTCCTGGAAGAGCTCGAGGGTCTTCTTGACAATGTTCTTCTTGATGACCTTCATAATCTTGTTCTGCTGGAGAGTCTCACGGGACAAGTTCAATGGAAGATCCTCAGAGTCGACAACACCCTTGACGAAAGACAACCACTCTGGAATAAGGTCGGTGGCGTCATCAGTGATGAAAACGCGGCGAACGTACAACTTGATGTTGTTCTTGGTCTTCTTGGTCTCGAAGAGATCGAATGGAGCACGCTTTGGAACGAAGAGGATGGCCTTGAACTCAAGCTGACCCTCAACGGAGAAGTGCTTGACAGCGAGATGGTCCTCCCAGTCGTTGGAGAGGGACTTGTAGAAAGCACCGTACTCCTCGGAGGTGATGTCGGATGGGTTGCGAGTCCAGATTGGCTTTTGCTTGTTGAGCTCCTCCTCCTCGATCTTGGTCTCCTTGACCTTCTTGGTCTTTGGCTTCTTCTCCTCCTCATCATCGTCGACCTCCTCGATCTTTGGCTTCTTGTCATCATCCTCCTCGGTCTTCTCTTCGGCCTCCTCATCTGGAACCTCGGTCTCGGTCTCCTTCTCGACGTGAAGGTAGATTGGGTAGGAGATGAACTCGGAGTGCTTCTTGACAACCTCCTTGATCTTGGCCTCGTTGAGGTAATCCATCTGCTCATCCTTAAGGTGGAGGATGATCTTGGTACCACGGCCGAGCTGCTCACCCTCGGTATCCTGGGCGAGGGTGAAAGTTCCACCAGCGGCGGACTCCCAGATGTACTGCTCATCATCGTTGTTCTTGGAGACGACGGTGACGCGGTCGGCAACAAGGTATGCGGAGTAGAAACCAACACCGAACTGTCCAATCATGGAGATATCGGCACCAGCGGTCAACGCCTCCATGAACTGCTTGGTTCCGGAGCGGGCAATCGTACCGAGGTTGTTAACGAGATCCTGCAGACTTGTTAGAGGGTGCTTGATTGCAATTGGCGCATGAAGCTACTTACAGCCTTGGTCATACCAATACCGGTATCGCGGATGGTAAGGGTCTTGTTGACCTTGTCTGGGATGATGTCGAGTCTCAAGTCCTTGCCGGTATCCAGCTTGCTTGGGTCGGAAAGAGCCTCATATCTGATCTTATCGAGAGCATCAGAACCGTTAGAAATCAACTCTCTGAGAAAGATCTCCTTGTTGGAATAGACGGTGTTAATGATCAGGCCCAAAAGCTGGGAGATCTCAGCCTGGAACTCAAAAGTCTCGGCAGCCATTGTGTTGGAGTTGTTAGGATATATGAGCTAAGGGGACGTTAGAACGCTGTTTATTAAACGTCGTATATTATCACGGCGACTACATCTTTGCGCCACTCTTTAAAAACGTTGCCAGACGTCTTAAAAGACAGTTCGTGCAATGCGGCAAGGCTGAAGTCAAGGTGACAAGTTGAGACCGGTGGAACTTACTGGTAGAGAGTAGTGGTGAAGTAGTGAAGACCTTGCTTAAGTAAATAGCAGGTAGTCGTGAAAGGAAATGGGTATCTTGCGGTTTGAGAAAAGTGGTATGAAGAGGAATCTCAAGATGCAGTGGTGGAGTGGGATTTATTAGTAGTTTGAGAATTTGGGCTATGGTAGTCCACAGAATCGCCCGGAAAGGAAGCGACACCAGTAGCGCGAAAGTCGCAGAAACCCGTGGAAATGTGAGGCAAGGCTGGAACACTGACAACGAAAAGAGCCCACCTGTTAGCACGGCAACCCACCGAGGCAAATCCTGAAAATAACTCAAGTGGAGCTAGTCGCGTTTAAAATAGGCTAACTATTTCCATCTTTATATTGACCTCATCTCGATCTCAGGAGTCAATTCTAGCACATTCTCATGTTATCTCAAGTTTGTGTCTGTTCCTGAGTCTATCGTGCTAAGCTCTGAACCCCTATCCGATTCGCCAAGCATTGGTTTCCTAGAACACTTCTTCGAAGCTCAAGTCTGGGGCAAGGCTGAACCAATAGCCGCCACCATGAATTATTAAGCGCCGTTGATACTTAGCATGTTTGACAGATGTGTCTGGCAGACATTTGTACTTGATAGGGTTGGCAGGTTTGATGGGAGCATGCTATAAGTACAGTGGTTGGAACACTTCTGCCTCTTCATGTGTGATCTGGTTAGAGCTTTCAATCGAAGGTTAATCGATTAGTTTAACACTTTCAAATATCTCAAAAGACCCTTCTCGAAAGTTTGAATGCTTGCTCACATCGCTTCTATTCAGCTGGGTATATCGCTGCAAAATCTAACCGCATCCTTCTCGCCTCTCGTCCTAAACATCTCCTTATTGGCCGTCATTCTCATCAATCGCCTCATCATCCTTCGCATCCAAAACCTCAATGGCATTCCCCACAGCCCTGTACGCCCTATCTAAATAATTCAAGCCCCTATATTCCAGACACGCCTTATCCTTCCTCGGCGGTGGCTCGATAATGCTCTCCACATCCCCTAACACCAACACATGGTCTCCAACTTCCACCAACCCACCTAGCGTCTCTCCCTCACCCTCTCTTAGTTTACACCTAAGCACCTTCGTAACCCCCGACGAACTCAGTAATGGCAACGGACATTCCGACCCACAATTCCACACGGCGAATCCCCTTCCCTTATCCAAGCCCTTAAAAACATCCTCACTATTGCCCCTCGTAAAGTGATGCGCGGTCTGCGCACCCTCCTCCGTCGCACTAAGAATGTGCACCAGAAACTGCCGACTCTCCCGTATCGCATCCAATGTCCGCGACGGCTTTCTTATGTTGAATGTGATAATTGGTGTTGGTGTCAAGGTGAGGGTTGTGAAGGAGGATACTGTCATCCCTCGGAATGCCGAAGTAGCGCTAGAACCGCCGACGGAGGTTGTTATAGTGACTACGCTGTGTGGCATCTTTCGCATAACATCACGTAAATGGGTTGAGAGTTTAGGCTCGTCATCTGGGGTGGAGCGGCGGATGTGGTGTCGAGTAGAGGAGGTATGGAGGGAGCGGCATTGCGCTGGCTGAACTCGGTTTCGTCTTGCAGTGGTGCTTTGCGTTTGTTTCGAAAAGGCTTAATAGGTGGGTTAGTCTCAGGCTAGAAGCGTCAAGGTTCCCAATGTTTAATCGGCTGGCGAATTGTTAAACGGTCTGTCGTACCTTGGCCATTGACTACCTCGTAAAACCTCGAATAGAAGCCTCTCGCAGCATTTGTCCTAGCCGCAGTTCTTGGCATTATGCAAAGCATCGCTAGCAGGATAGATGCAATCGCTATGCGAGGAAAAAAAGATCAATGGCTGATGTAATGGTTGTTGCTGCTTGTATAGTTCATGCTTGGTGTTATCGCAAGGCTGAACCAAGCTCCAGCCGCTGCACAACTAGCTCCTCCGGCCCGCCGAAGCAAAATAATTGTCCGTCCATCTCACCACCAAGGCAGCATCACCAGAATTGTCTCTGTAGACAACCCCCACCTCGTCTCATCACCCACTATACCACCCACTCTCGCCATAGCCCAAAATGGCATCTATCACCTGCCAAGCGCTCAGGCGCTCGACCGCCAACCCAGTGCGCAGCGCTTCCGCCCAACAAGTCAGACACGCATCCCTCATGCGCCGTCCCCACCGCCCCTACACATTTACCCAGCTCGTCACCCTCTCCGATGGCAGCTCCTTCACGCAGCGCACCACCTCTCCCTCACCTTTGTACCGCTCAACCAAAGACAGCAGAAACAACATCCTGTGGCAGCCCTCTATGGCCTCTTTACAGAATGTCGAAGAGGATGAGGCGGGACGTCTGAAGGCTTTTAGAGAGAAGTTCGGACGGGGTTGGGACGCTGAGGAGGTGGAGGGTGATGCGGTCACTGAAGGCAAGGAGGGAGCCACCCTGGCGGGTGGGGAGGAGGCGGAGGATTCGTTGATGGACCTTATTAGTGGATTCCAAAGCAATGTGACAGAGAAACAGATGAGTGGAAAGATTGCGGTTAAGGAGAAGAAGGACAAGAAGAAATAAGCGTTCGATTGATAAATTGAACGACTGGGAACCAGCGACCGGCGTCGAGTCTCAGACTGAGATTCAACGCCGATGATTTGGGGCGGAGGATCGGTGGAGGAATGTCTGTGCGAATGGGCAAAGGAGTGTATGATCAGATCATGGGAAGCAGCAGATGGGCCTCGGGCGACAAAAGACAGATGATCTCTGTGACGGCGGAATAGAGTGTACGAGAAGCAATCAGACGAGGTTATATGGGCATATCAGGCGTTAGGAAGTGGATATTTTGCACACTACTCGAGGAATTTGCTCTAAATCAAAAGCCTCAAAAACTACTATGGTATACTGAAGTGCTCGCTAATCCTGTGCAGCTCAATCTATCTATTCATCGTTATCGTTGTGCTGGTTGTTGGCCGACTCCCTCTGCGCCTCCTCAGAGCGCCTCTCATCCACATGCTGAGAGCCCTGGGACGACGGTGCAATAACAGGCGGCTTGTAATAAGGCTGCTCATGGTCTTCGGCGTCGAGTTGAATTAGGAAAGTCTCCCATAATTCAATAAGCTGCATCTCATTAGCACATAGCCTTTCCCCGTCCTCTCCTACTCTCTCATCGTAGGGCAACTCACCTCCTTCTGCGCCTCCACCGCCCCCTCTAAAAATGTCTCCACTCCACTCTTAAAATCCTCCACCTTCTCCCTCTCAAACCTCTCCAGCTCTCCCTTCAACTGCCTGCCAAGATCCTCAAACAGCAATCTCGCCTGATGCACCTTCCGCTCCGCGTCCGCAACATCGGCCTGCATCTGATTCAATCTATCCTGCTGCGTCTTTCCCTGCCTCAACAACTTGTCCTGCGTCTGTCTCCTCTTCTGAAGTTCCGAATCCGCGGATTGCCAACTATGAAATGCTTTTTGGCGACTGTCGAAGGCAAGTTTGATACTTGAGATTAAGCGGACGTACTCGTCTATTGTGATGCCGAGGGTGAGGACATCTTGGAGGGCTTGACGTTCGTAGATATCCTTGATGCGGATCTGGAGATCTGACAATCCCGCCAATGGACCAGAAAGTGATGGGCTGAGCTCAACTGCTGAGAGTGAAGACAAGGAGCCAGAAAAGTCGCCTGCTGCTTCGGCGAGGGCTTTGCGTTGATTGACAACTGTGTCCATAGCTTTCAACAAAGCCTTCAACTGGTTTTCAAGAGCGTCCAAGTACACTTTTCGCTCGTGGAACCAGTCATCCTGCTCTACAAACTTTGACCCCCCTCCCCCACCTAGGCTGGCAAGGCCGCCGAGGAAGCCTTTACTCTCTCCCAGCAACGGCTCTTTGCGTTCCTTATGCTTGACGTCCATATTGAACGCCTCGGACTCTAAAAATATCTTGAGATCGCCGTCGTGCTGCAACACTGGGTGCGCGGCTGTCTTGTTAAGCATCTTCTCAAGAGCCATGCGGCGCGATTCAACGAAATTGCTGTCGAAGCGGCCAACGGCCTGTTTCTCAGGCGGCGGTGGCACGACGATGCCCGGGTTGTTGGCGTGCAGGGTGTTGTAGAGCCAGAGGAAGTCTTTGTAGCGGCGGGTGACAGCGAATTCGGGTTGGCGATAAGCTTTAGACGTAGTCTACATTCTCGTCAGCTTCGCTCTTCTCCGTTCAAGCCTTCACAACCAATACCTTCATGATGAGCGAGTGTGGGAGGCGGGGGGAGGGGTTGCAAACTTACCCTCGTGCGAACCTGATAAACGATATGCGAGCTTGTCAAATCCCCAACCTTATGCGGATCGCCTACAGTAATATCAAAACTCGGCTTCGCCGCCTGCTCAACACTAACACTCGGCTGCGTCTCCCTATTGTAACTCCTGTGCTGCGCAGGCTGCACCGGCGGTGGAACTCGTGGGCCTTTAGATGGCTCGGTCTCGTCTTCGTAATCGGGGTTCATTGTATCTCTCGCTCTGGCGGCGGAGTCAGGTTGGCGCTGGTTCAAGGTGAGGGTCTGCTCCTTCTGAGGTGGTACTGGTGGCTGCTCAGGTGGTGAAAGTGGTGATGTGGCATTGTCACCTAATGGTCCGAGGGGACCGAGTGAGTCGTCGAGCGCTTCGAGCTTGGTGGTGTGGATTGGGATGCGACGGATGGGGCCGCGCGACCTGCTTGGTGTGGACTTCGCTGCCACAGCTGAGGATGCGCTCAAGTGGTCATTTTCTGACTGCTTTGGTGTATCTAGTCATGGGATAAGTCTATGCGATCATGTCGTAGAGGAAGCCACATACCGGAGGAGCCAGAGTTGTCATCGTTGGTAGGCTGCTTGTGGATTGAGTTGGAGGAGCTGCTTGGGACATCTATATGCTGTTAATGGCCATGATGCGGCACTAGATTACGGGCATAAATACCACCCCATGGTGACGATCCGTTTTCCTCGAGATCCATTGTTGTGGTTGAGAGTTAGGGTGAATGTGGTGTTCAAAGCAAGCTGTCGGTGGGGAGCTCGGCGGTCATCAGGGTCGCGCATACGTACTTGAGGCAGGCTCCGGCTGCCAAGACATGGCTGGGACAGGAACATCACCAACAGATTAGCAGCAATTCGACGCATTTCAGCCCATAGAATATAAAGCTTATAATACTTTGGCTAGAACTGATATAATTTACACAAGTTAGATTACACACCGACAGCATAATTTCACGGCAACGGCTTCCTCGCAATCCATTTCCGCCAAGGTGTTATGACCTTGGGAGGTATCACAACCGCGAAATTCATTTGAATGAGATAAGATCGAAGATCGTTACGCAGTGTGCCAACGCGAATGCATTTACATACTGTACCATTGCTGATAAGCTTCTCGGCCTCCATGTTTTCAGGAAAATACCAAGTGTAATGGTTTCTAATCCCTAATCGATACACGGCCCATCGCCTGCAGTTGAGTCTTACTCCATAACCACAGTGCAAACCATCCATTTGACGAACGCTCGCTAAATAAAGCGAGGGCGTACATATGTAGCGCAAGGTACATCTTCGATACACCCTCTAACCACTATGCGCCTCCCTCAACGCCTCCATATTCTCCCTATCATTCTCATTAAAAGCCTTCCCCTCATTCTCCTCACCTTGTTTCCCCTCCAAAAAAATTCTCGCCTTCTCCCATAACTCCACCTCCAAATCCCTTCCCACCTTATTACTTCTCGTATTCAACCAGCCAATATCCAACGCCTCACTCCTCTCCTTGCTCGTCGTGGAACTCGGAACCGCCACGTCCCTTGGTATGATCTTCGCCTTCTGCAGAGCCTTAGCTTGGGCCTTTGATGCCGTGTCGATTTCGTGGAGTTTCTGAAAATAGAGGTCTGCGGCGTGTTGGTAGGCGAGTTGGCGGAGGGAGGGGGATTGGGTTTGGATGGAGGTTAGAGTTTTGACGGCTTCACCGGCGGATTTTATGAGTTGGGTTAATTTCTGGGAGAGGATTAGCATGGGGCTGAATGAGTGATTGGGAATGGATGATGAAGGACGGAGAATAGGGACGGAAACTGACTTTGTCGATGTCGTTTAGTTGCTTGATCTGATCTGCTTTGCTGAACTGTGGCATGTCACCGCTTGAGCGGGCGGTTGTGGCCATGGTGATATAATAGGGTGATGAATTGCTGTGATGGTATTGTATGAAAATAACAGTTTGGTATGAACGTGAGGAAATAGAGTGGCTGGAGTAAATGTGGAAGTTGCTATGAGTGAATGCCCCTCTTTGTCGCTCAGAAGGCCGCAGAACGCCAAAAACTGAGGCTCAACGGGTACGTGCATTAGCAGCGCTTAGCGGCAGTTTAGCGCGTTCTTCCCGATTGAGCGGGCGAGGCAACCAAAACCATCATACACAGAAACATCAATCATTATTCAATAAAATACCCTCGTGACTTCACTTTTTATTGCGAAGAATAATCGGAAAAGCAGCCGCAAACTACAATCAATCAACTTACATTGTGGGATAAGAAGACAAGCAACGAAGCTCGAACGGCGCGGTCACGCGTTCTCTTAGATACTGCAACGCGGTGCACCAAGCGCAAGAACGATGTCTGGCCACCCAAATGCTAGCTCTGGCCCTTCCAGCGGAATGCCAATGACACCAAATCAGCAACAACAATCGGCGCCTGTACAAAACATGTCGCAACAAAACTTGAACCAGATTGTAAGAACACTTTTCACTGTCATCTGCTTTTTGGTTTGAGTTATTGCTTTGTTTTCTTGGCGTCTTTCAAGGAGTAGTTTCACGGGTACAATTTGAAGAGCAGCTCAGATGTTGCAACTTCTTTGAGATTTGTTCTGTTGTCACGAAACGATGGACTGGAGATCGTACAGAAAGCCGCTGCAGATGCCGCCACCACGGCCACTGCTGACTCCGAGGATTACTCCTACTCCTATTCCTACCCATGTTCCCAGTCTTGTTCATAAAGAGGAGCCGAATTCAACGATAATTTTGAGGCAGTGTTACAATCTCACGGCGGGAAGTCCCCTATTGTGGCGGCACTTGGCGTTCTGCTGTTCAACGAGCTTGTAACAGTGCCGCATAAGACCTATCTATCTCGTTCATAGCGAGTTCTTTACAGCACCAGTTCATTGTCACGCTCATGAACAGAAAAGAACCAGCTTTGCAGCTGCCGGTATTGTTCTTGTCAATATATCTTATCCTGTCCTCTCACTCTGCCAAAAAGAGGCTTTACTTCGCACAGATGAAGCCAATCTGCGGTCGTCTCTGCGATCGTACTGCTTTTCAAGTGAATAGCCTATTCATCTTTGCCGATGTCAGCGACAATAGTCGCGCAACAGGACTGTTCCCAGCGGAAGTACCTGCGAGACGCCACAAAGGATCCGGGAGAACTCGGCGCGGACAGGACGTCAGACAGAACAAAAGCGACATGCCGTATTTTTCGCAGGCCATGCCTCGAAAGGACAGCTACTCTTTTGATTCGTTAACAAGGGCATCCAACTCCACCTTCCCGAGAGAAACTATCACGCCTCACCGCAACCACGAAAAGAAAGAACAGTCAGCAGCAGCAAGTAGTACTATGACTGACAATTGTTCCTGGCAGGTCATCGAGTATTTGATGAAGAAGGGCTATGCACGCACAGAACAAGTACTTAGACAAGAGTCAGCGCAAGTCGACAAGGATGGCAGACCAACGATAGAACGCAATGAGTATGGCAATGAGAAGTACATCAAGGCATTTGAGCTGCTGTCTGGATGGATCGATTCGAACCTCGACATTTACAAGGCAAGCTTTCCACCATTTGGGACAAGGCACGATTGCTAACATCAGATAGTTCGAGCTCAGCCGCCTGTTATGGCCAGTATATGTTTACTCATATTTAGAGCTGATCACGGACATGTTCCAGCAAGATGGGCTAGCCTTCCTCGACAAATTCGAGTGGAGGTTCAAGGACCATCACAAGGACGAAATAGCACAGTTAAGATTGGTGACGCTCAAGATGCACGTCTTCGAGAACCCAACAGCAAAGCTCTATCGCGAGAACAAGTACCGCATCCCGCTCAACGCACATATCCACTACAACCTCGTTGCTTTCTTGGAGAGCAACCTCGATAAGGGCGGAAAGATCATTACCGGCATATTACAAACGTATACCAAGATCATTGAGACCTCACGTGGACCGGTCGACCAGTACAGTTTCCAGGCGATTGTGAACAGGTCACGTGGCATCGGAGCCGATGACAGCACGAACATCGAGGAAGGAATCACCGGAGGCTTTACCGGTGTCAGCAACCATGATCTTGCGAACAACGACACCGAAGTCAAACTTGGACCATTAGTCTCCGAACAAGACATGGTAGATGACGTCCGCGCTGAATTAGCAGTTGAAGACGCAAGACATCCCAGCAAAGCCGGTGACCCATCTCTAGTTGAGCTGTTCGACGCGAAGATCAAAGAGGAGGAGCGTTCGGATACTATTGGAAGACACGAGATCCCGCTTCCGCCGTCGAAGGCAAGAGATATTGTCATGGAAGTCCAGAAGATGAAGGAGCATAGAGATCGCTTTAAGATTGATAGTCGTACGAGCGGCGTTGGACCGGGAGTGTCTACGCTGATGTATACGCTTCACAACACCTTTGACACGTAAGCGCGTCCCTCACCATAACCTAGTTTTTCATTATTAATCGTGGTATAGCATCACATGCATAGAATTTTCAGACGACAACGACCTCCTAGCAGTCGGTACCGAAGAATCCTACATCCGCATCTGGCAAATGCACGGCAAGCCCCTCAAATCCTCCCTCGACGGCCCGTCCGACCCACCAGCCTCTAACTCCCGTCGTCTCATCGGTCACGCTTCATCCGTCTACTCTCTCTCTTTCTCCCCCTCCATCGAAGGGCCTGCAAACTCCAGATCCAGTCCCTCCACCGCCCCAGCTCTCCTCCTGTCCTCTTCGTCTGACAAGACTATCCGCCTCTGGTCCCTCGAAGCTTACACCTGTCTCGTCGTCTACAAAGGCCACGAAGGGCCAGTGTGGAACGTCAAGTGGGGTCCATTTGGCCATTACTTTGCGACGGCGGGATGGGACAAGACAGTCCGTGTCTGGACCCAGGACCACATCTCTTACGTCCGCATGATGGTCGGCCATGACTCCTCCGTAAACCAGATTGCTTGGCATCCGAACAATGCCTATATTTTCTCCTCATCCGATCAGGTCGACAAGACGGTACGTATGTGGTCCGTAGCCACGGGTCAATGTGTGCGTGTCTTCAACGGCCACACCGACACCGTCACGGCGCTGGAGTGCAGCCCGAGTGGCAAGATCCTCGCCTCTGCGGACATTGGGGGTAGTATTATCTTGTGGGATTTGGCGAAGGGGGCCCAGATTAAGAGGTGTAGAGGCCATGGAAAGGGAGGTATCTGGTCCTTGTCCTTTTCCGTCGAATCAACCGTACTGACCTCGGGCGGCGCGGACGGTACCGTCCGTGTTTGGGATGTCGAAGTTCCTACCGACCCATACAAGAACGTCGACGGCGAGGTTATCGCCACCGGTGGTCAAGCTGATGCCAACAGAATCGCTGGCGCTGTTAATGGTGCCTCGGGTTCCGTGAGTGGGCCTAGTGGTGCAGGAGGAAGTGGTACTGCGATAGGAGGCGCAAAGAAGAAGGGCAAGGATATGGTGATTACCCCTGACCAGATCAGCGCGTTCCCGACTAAGAAGACGCCAGTTTATAAGGTTAAGTTTACGAGGGCGAATATGATGCTTGCGGGGGGTTGTTATTTGCCATGAGAAGGCACCACTAGGAGGATGTTATTTGCTCAGGAGTTATTATCGGAAATCAGAGGAGATAGTTTCATCTTGTCATAGATACAAAAAGGAGATAACTCAGTTGAGAATACAGTCCCGTAATTAAAATCATTGTTGAGGGTGGTGGGCTCTGTTGAGATGTGTCTTTCTGCTTTTGGTATGGACGTGGTGGGTTTATTGCTGGGATGAGGCTGGCTATTATTTTGTGCGAGGATGTCGATGAAAGTTTGAGAGAAGAGAAATGTGGCTTGTACCGATGGCAGCGTCTAAACCAGGCAGCCATGATGCTGACGAAGTCGTTGTCTAGATGGACATCTGAAGGTGGCAGTGAGATATCTAAACGGTTGACAGCAGGTCTCGGCCATCGGAATTTTTGGGACAGAAACGAACATGGTATTGCGAACAGAAGCAACCAGCGGCCAATTGAGGCAAAGATGCAAGAGTAGGAAAGACAAAGTTTTCGGTGTGCTTAAGTCACATAAGGCATAGCATTTCATACACAAGCTTTCAATTGTTGCCGCAGCTAGTGCATATTCCCCATTCTCGTAGCATCCTCATAAAAGAGCGATTCAAATCCAATCCGAACGTAAACCTCCTGGTCGTCTTCCTCCCAGTTCAATCCGTAAACTATTGCCCTAGGCTACTCTCCGCGGCCACGCCGTGACACTGGGCGGGAAAGGCATCGCCTTCTTCCCCACAACAGCCTGCACAGGATCCGGAAGCACGTTGGCGCAGAACGGCGCCTGCTCGCCACTCTCCAGCGCACAATCAGGTCAAGTACCAAGACACTTACCGGCCCCGTCATCGTCGTAATACTTGTAGATATGGGTAACAGTAGCAGAAACACAGTTCCCAACCTCCTTGGCATCTTGGGGGGGCCCCTGGGTAGGTACAGGTCAAGCCATTGCAGGCTCTCTCCGAATCCGAGTTATCGGGAGTTGTGGCATTGGAGGTTGACTCGATAGTGCACTCAGGGTACTCTTCGGGACAGTACACCCAGAGCCTGTAGTGCCTCGTCAGGCAATCGTGGACACTGCCATCCTTGACTAAGGCGCAGATCGAGGTGAAGCTGTAAGGTTTCCGGTCAAGGCAGCAGGCACCGGTTACATTCTTATCCTCGTGCCTCCTCAGGGACGGCTCTGGGAACAATGGTAGCCGTGCGCCAATCGGGCACTCATTGTTAGAACAGTAGTCATTCATCTCATCCGCAGCGGCACGATCCTGGATACTGCCACCCGAGAACAACGGACAGTAGTCCCCTGCAGCTCCCTTCTTCTGGCACCAAGGCGCACCGAGAACAGCGTCGTGAGAAGCCTTGTTGGGATCGTTCCTATCGGCCTTTGAAACAGAGTACTCCTCGGCGACGGGAGCAAAGGGACGCAAAGTCAGGCCAGAAAGGAGCTCGAGAGCCGTCCTTGGGCTCGCCGTAGAACTGGGTGCCGAAACAGTTGTCTAGATCACCACCGGAGTATAGGCGGAAAATCTGGTGCCGGTTGCGGAGCAGCAGCTGTGTATGTGGATGGCCGAGGGGCCTGGCGTTGGGTAAATGCCGGTCAGGCCCGCGTAGTCTCTGGGTTGTGTGAGAGGTGTGGTTAGAAGAGAATGTGTTCTTCGATGGCTGAGATGGTTACTTGCGCATCGGCAATTGCTTTGCCTTGCACGCTGAGGGCTAGAACGGCCGCAAACAGAGCAGACGTCGACTTTTATCGAGATGGGTGACCTCTATCTCAACTTTGTCGTCGATGGCGTGGTGACACAAATGCAACTAGTCTTTGAGATAAGGGCTATTTGCAATTATTCAACGTATGGAAGTCTATATACACATCCCGAGCAACTAGTTAGCTGTACCGCCGACATGAACAGTGGTGGCTATAGAGTCCTCCTTCAGGACTCGTCCTCCGTTGCCTTAGAAAGCCAAGGTATTTCATGTGACGGCGGATCAAGAAATCTGGAGCAGCTAACTCTTACTTCAAGGACAAGCTTTGAGCCCAAAAGCCATAGATAACTTTTCACAGGCTTGGCTTTCCAACAAACAGGATCTTAGCGCTGCGTCTTCATCTCTCGCGAAGGGCAATGGAACCTCATGTGACAGCGACCAAGGGCTTTTGAGCAGCCGCATCGTAATCCATGAAGCCTCAGCCGCCATCTATAAGCACATTGGCATATTTGTGGATATTTGTGACGATTCTTGAGAGGGGATTCCCCAGGATTGGGTTGGGCAATGTATTTTTTCTCTAATTCTTCTTACTTTCCTACGTACTTGATCATGTATATATATTCCTTTTGAATCTGTCGGGCGAGTGGAAAGATTGCGCCCAATGTTTGCTTACAGGCGGGGAAGCAAACAAATCTCCCTTGGCATCGTACAGCCCGGGTCTTTTACCTTGACCTTCGAGAGGGGGAAGCAAACATTGTACGCGTCCTTCCTCTTCACACTATTACAGTTAGTGGTAAGGCTTATCTGAAGTTGCGGCCGCTCGCAACATCTCTATTTCTCGTACATATCCCATATTTTGCCTTCATACCGGTCCCTGCATCTCAAGTTCTCAAAATATCATAGCATGGCAGCTTTCTTTGAAAATTGCGGCTCAGTTGTGGTAGATATCGTGGCCTGCCCTTGCGATTTCCTAATCGAGTTGTCAATGTTTGAGCAGACACGGCTCGCAGCGAACGATCGAAACGGCGCTTTCCCCACAGGCACCTTCTACGACGGCGTTTCGTCGTTGCCCTTCGATATCAGAAACGACATGGCTCATGATTAGAGTCGCCTTCCATAATCATGGCTTTGGGCGGAAGTGGCCCGAATATGAGAGATATTCGTTAGATGGCACACTATTTCGGAGGCGTCCGAGAACAGTGGTCGACCTACGTAATACGAGGCCAAAGGTACTTCTGGCCCTGCGTTATTGAGGTGGTTTAGTGTTACGCAGCATGTCTCTCCTGCCGTGGCGTGAAGAGTGCGAAGATTTTGTACATTTCTTTCAATTGAAGTCGTCTATAAAAGTTTGATCATTTAGCGATCGGTTAGCATCCTCCTCTCTTCATCGTCATCTTCGTCTTCTATTCCCTAATTTCTAGTCATCAAGCACTACTTTGTAGTCTCGCATTGCAAGAGTGCAACCTGTTGATCTATTGAGATGAAACTCTCAATCTTACTATCTGCCGTACTGGCCTTGGGAGTCTGCTCGGCGGCCATCCCAGACTCTAAATTTGAGGCACTGCAGAGGTCGAAGCTGATTCGCGAGTCAGCTCCAATCTGAAGACACTTCATAGTTCTTCTTTAATCATCATATCCCTCTGTGTTTTTATCACGCTAACATCTCTGCGGATTCTGAGCAAACGCCTGATGAGTTGCAATATCTCTGTCTGCAGCTTCCGCCTCTTCCGCAGCAGCAGCAAAGGCAACGCTTGTTCCAAGAGTAGCTGAGGCAGAAGCTGATGCGAAGGCAACACCATAGGGTTGCCTCGAGGGTGATTGTGAGTGGTGTTACTCCTTGAGGTAGGGGACTGCCGCAACGCCTGGCCTTCGGTGAGTTGTTATCCAATGTATTCCTGCCCAACAGGTCTCAAACAACTTCCACACCTCAGCCAGAATCAACCACGATGGTTATTTCTATCACAGTAGGACAAGGTCCATTGGCTACTAAACTTCCAGGCTCAGATGGATACTGCTGCCTGTACGAGAGGTACTTTTTTGCGACAAATACTCGTACGGCAGTGCCCGAAACTGTAATCGGAATGGATATCACACCGTCTGCTCAGAGGATAGGTAGTGCTCCTACTTCGGGAGTTGGGTCACGAAGCGAGACGCGCTTCCAGAGGCGGAGGCAGAGGCTGAGCCAGAGGCCGCCGCCAAGCCTTGGGTCGTTCCTCGCCCTCCGTCCCTTTACTTAACGGCTCCGAAGCCAAATAATACTGCTCAGCCGACACGAAACTCAACCCGAGCGTACCAACCGCTCCGTCAGCATCAAAGGCCATTGATTCCTGTGGTTCCTCTGGCGGATACATCAATCGCCAAACCTACTCGGACGGCTGTAAGCTTTGTAGAAGTGGTGGCCACCCGACTGGTTGGGGGAATTCCAAAATCTGTACCCCTCCCATTAAATTTGGTTGGATTCATTCTGAATAGGGATACGGGCTCTTGCGCAAGTTGTATGTGTCCTGCTAGTGCGGGATGCCCGATCGATCAGTGAAGGATATGATTATGATGCACAAAAGAAATTGAAACCGGAATTCCAGAGGATGCAACAAAATCGGAATACATGTATGACTGCACTAGTTAGGATACAGAGCTTGAAACCTTGTGTCCGTGTACGAGCCGGGCCTCGAAAGATTATGTGAGTATCTGACAACCGGTTGAAGATCCTTGACCTACTTTCTTCATCAGCTTTCGTTCGTTTCCATAGCACTAGTTCTTGCTTCAGCTTGATGGCCAAATACCTCCTTTACGGTCCCTCTCAAACTGGTTGGCATTGCGCCCTCCTGTACTTCATCCTCTTGCCCCTCTTCCATCCTCACTTTGCCAACCCTGCTTGCGCGGCTCGCATTTTCTACTGCCTTTGAAGACAGGCAATATCCCTCTTGCGGCACCTCACCAATCTACGCAGTAAAGAGTGAATTAAATAAGTAGTATGTGTAGATTTCCAAAAAGTAGTGAAGGATTACAGATGTTTTGAAGGTCAGGTTTAGATGAGGTTGGGCTGTGACGGGTCCCAGCCTCGCTTGGCGCGAAGCACCCAGCTTAAGTCTTAACGATGAATTTGTTTCAGCATCGCTGCAAATTGTGTTCTAACGTTTTTACCTGCTACACGCACTGAGCTGTAACCACTTTAGGTATTTCCCTCCTTTAACAAACCCCCAGAAGTGTAGCATCATTCATCCCTTCCTGACAGACACGTTTTACTACACCGTCGCAATTGGAATAATTATTAATGATAGCCTTACTCTGTCTTATCGGTCTCCGTATTGCTCACCGCCTGCCTAGAACCACCAGAAGCAATAGAAAGACCTTGCAAGATCTCGCTACCGAAAAAGTACGTCATGTAGGAGGGGAGGATGAGCCATGCACCACTACTGTCGTTAGCAGCCGCGATCTCATACTATGCATACAAGAGGTGCTTACTTGGGAATGATCCATAAAAAAAGGACGTCCGGGATACTGTTGTGGCCGATGTTTTCGAAGCCAGAGTGGTACTCATTCAACCCTAGCCATCTTAATAAAGGTGCAGGGGACGATGGGTTTAAACTTACAGTACAGAACGGTCTTTGAAAGTGTCATCACGCTCGCCGCGAATCCCACAAGTGTCGCCAATCCAGCGGCATCACCACCCACGCTCCTCGTCCCCCCCAAAAGTCCCACATTCTTGGGCGCTCCGCGTCCCTGTCCCCTACTCTGCACACCAAAACTAAACACTAACCCGAGATAGCACAAATACCCCACCGTCTCGACAACATTTAACCAACCCTGTGCAGCCGTAAACCCATTATGTTCATTCCACGCCTTCCAGCCATACACATAATCCGTCCTGCCATAGAGCTCATAAGGTGCCCAGAGAGGATAATGGTATTTTCCGCCCGGCATGGAGTGCGGGCGGAGGAGCACGTAGCCCGTGTCCCATATTACAAGGGGAAGGGAGATGCACAGCCAGAAGAGAGTAAGGTTGGAGGGGGTGTGAGTCCATGTTTTGGAGTTGAGGGAGGGTTTGGCTGCGAGTGTCTGCTGGGAGGATAGGGGTGGGAAGGAGAGATCGCTTTGGGCGAGGAGAGCTGAGTTGGCGAGGTTTGCAGAAGTGTGCGCGCGGACTGTAGGATTTGCTGCAGGGTGCGTGATCGCTGAGGGCTGGGTAGCCATCACAGTGGTGATGGTGAAGACTGTCTTGTGGGACCTGGAAATTAAAGAAAAAGTGTCCCTGAACAGAAGATAGGAGGCAATTGGAAAGAAGTGGACAATAATGTATTGAGGAGAAGATTTGAGAAAGGCGTGATACCTAAGCTCTCCTGGCACTGTCGTCCAACCCTCAAGGTTGCCATTCCCCTCCCCGTCACACCTTGATTGGCCAATTTATTGGCTGTCGTCCGCTCGGTTAGTCGTACTCGTATCTATGTGTGATGTCTCCCCCGCACGATCCCCAGCAAGCGAGGTGTGGCTGCGTCTGGGGAAAGTGGCTGTGGACCTCGGTATTTATTATCTCCGTCCCCCGAGACAGAATGACAGGGGCGCGCCGAAGGTAACGTCATAGCTTGAGACCGCGACTTTCTTGCCTGGCTTGACGTGAGTTGGCGATCCGGCTCTGACTCGCAATAAATAACAACCTGAAAGACCAGTTCCTTCTTTGAACACTCTCCCATATTACACAACCTCACTTATTTTGTTCTGAGTAAAAGACACAATGACGGCTGCAACTCCGAGACGGTCAACCAGACTGCAAGAGAAAGCCACTCCGGGCACACCATCAAGGTCCACAAGCAGCGCAAACGAATCCACGCCCCAGATCACTCCATCCTCTACCACCTCCTCTTCAGGTCATTCGTCGGCGTCTGGTACACCAGTATCACAAGCTCCTCCGTCCTTGCGCGAAACAACAACAACAGCCTCCTACCCAACGATGACACCCACCAAGGGATCCCCATTCCTCCCAAACACCATGGAGATGGTTCTTCTCGCCCTGTACCCTATAATTCTTGCGACTGGTAGTATATATGCAGTCCTCGACCCCACCACCCGCGCCAGCCCCTACGTGATGGCCCAACAATCCCACGACCCAGCATTCGCGCCCTCCTACTTCGCCAAGAAATCCAACCTGTTCAACCAGATCTTTGTCAAGCGCGGCTGGTTCTGGATTTCCCTTTCTTACTTCATCTTCGTCTTAACGCACAGCTCTGTTAACGGGAGTCCGATGGTGGCGACGAAGAAGAGGGTGCAGGGGGCGCTGAGATGGGCTCTGGCGACAATTTGGTGGATTTTTGTGACGCAGTGGTTTTTTGGGCCTGCTATGATTGATAGGGGATTTACCATGACGGGTGGTGCGTGTGATTTTGTGAATCTTGTTGAGACGGACCAAGCTGAAAGCAATGCGGCGCAAAGATTTGTGTCTGGCGTAGCCTGCAAGGCACACGGGGGAAAATGGTACGGAGGACATGATATCTCTGGCCATGTGTTTTTGTTGGTTTTGGGCAGCTTCTTTTTGTTTGAGGAGGTGCTGTTTGCTATCTGCAAGGCTTCAAGGTCGAGAGAGGAGAGGGTTGTCCTGACGAGTAGGGGAGATTGGGTCGCGGCGGATAAGGAGGAGGTGGTTGTCGAGCGTTCAGATCTCGTTGATGATGTCGAGGGTGCGAACCCATGGGATGCTGGTGTGAAACTTGCACTTTGTGTAGGTGCGTTGAGTATCTGGATGTTGCTTATGACGGCGGCTTATTTCCATACTTGGTTTGAGAAGGTATGCTTCACTCTTCGATCGAGGTGAGAGGTCTGGAAAGAGAATTTTGCTAACACTTCGTGATAGGTTACCGGACTTCTCGTTGCATTTATGGGGATCTTTCTCATCTACGGTCTGCCACGCTTCGTCCCGGTCTGGAGATCGATAATAGGCATGCCAGGCGTATAAGCAGAGAGTAGAAAGTAGAACGCAATACCAGAAACGAATTCCCTTTAGCCATTGTCTTCCCGTCTTGAAATGATAGCCCATTGCATCATTCCTGTCTTGGGATGTATGAAATATCGCTGTTTCACAACATTGTGAAGACGTTGAGTCTCGACTCAGCATTTTGGTCTTCCTTCTCAAAGAAAAGAGGCCCAACTTGCAGTGTCTCATCTTCACATCGAGAACAAGCGAAAGTCCGCTTCTGAAACGTCCTCGAGAATCGAACTAAGAATCGTATATAAGAAGTCGAAATCTCCTACAATACCTTTTGATCATCGCAACAGGCATCATCTCTTCTAACCATTGTATCCAGCAAACGTTAAACCAGTCAAACCCCTTTAAGGCCCAGAATGCCAGTCAGTGAATGTCCCCATTCTCTACTCTCCATCAACCACTTATCGATTCCCAATCCTATTATCCGAACCGTGGTAGTCACCCGTCCAATGCCGTACCAAAGCTCAAAAAGTCATATAACAATGCCATTGCTACGGCCGAGGGCTCCTGCCACCAGCATAGGTGTTGGTTGGGTTGGTCTAAAGTGTTTGGTGGGTGTTGGGGGTGGGATGGATATTAACTGGTTGGGAAGATGTAAAAGGAGGATGTGGAGTACTGTGGAGGAGGTGTTAGAGGAGAGAAGGAAGAGGGGAGCTGTGCTGGTAGTGGATACCTTGGTGTTGCAATTATTGATTTGTTACCATCAAACAAGGGGTAACATGGCGAGTTGAGTATTCAGATTGGACTGAGTTGTGTACACTGCTCGCGGTCGTCGTGAGGAATGGATGATTGCTGCTATCGATGTGCTTGTCGCCAGCGCGTGCACTCTCACTGTGGCTACGACTCATTCCAGGATTCTCACTATTAACTTCAGTGTCTTTGTTCTCTTACTCACACTAAGCCCACTTCCTATTTACACGGCCCATCCTCCCACACCTAACCCACAACCCCTTCCTTAAGATACCCACCCTGTTCTGTCCTATTTCCCTAGGCTGCAAACCAATTTCCTCCTGTATACACTGTATACAGTCTTCATATGTGGGTGTGTGTCTTGCCAGCTGGTTGTATTGCCCAGTTATTATTGGTGCATAACTTCTGCCATCAATGTGGTTGTTGGCATTAACCTCTAGTGCCAGCACGAAGACAGAGCGCATGTCAAGTTACCGTTTGAGCGCCCTGGTAGTACATGGGTCTTAAAGAATCGGGGAGCGGGGAGTTTTACACAAGTTGTTGAAGTACATAACAAGCACCAAACGAAGTAAAAACTTCTTATCAGAGCTAAGTATTTGGCTTGGACCTGACGTATGCTTCAGTCCTCCGCCGGGTCATCGCATCGAAACCTGC
Source organism: Antarctomyces pellizariae (assembly GCA_010623925.1). NCBI lineage: Eukaryota > Fungi > Ascomycota > Leotiomycetes > Thelebolales > Thelebolaceae > Antarctomyces > Antarctomyces pellizariae. Next base: position 259,615 of record WCAA01000020.1, on the reverse strand, counting down.
AACCCGGCGAATGAATGCGCACCAGAAAGCAGCTGTGACGAAAAAGATAACAAGGCGACGATGGGTTCAAACGCTTAATACATTCTATGGTATACGCCTATTACCGCCTAACTCCAACCTCAGAATAGTTGCTTTAGATCAAATCCTCGCCGTTTTTCTTGGTGCGAGAACGCTTCTTCTTCTTCTTGCCCTCAATGATATTTAAACCATCAGTCTTTGGGCCCTCCCCCGGAGCGAATTCACCAATAACGACTTCAGGGCCGTCTTCGTTACCAAAGGTCTCCTTACGCCACTCACGCAGTCTCGCCTTCTTTCCCAACCTTTTCTTGTCCTTCCTCTTCTTCTCCGCATCCCTAAACGTCGCCATCTTCTTCAGGCCCACAAAGTTATTGAGCGCCGTATCATCAGCCATCAAAATGTCTCTGGCATTAAGTCCAAACGATGTCGGAGAAGTCTCCCTGTAGCGGAACACAGACTTCGCCTTGCCCTTTGTAGGCAGGATGGCGTGATCGACATCCAGCTTTGCGTCGACGAGCTCTTCGATCTTTTTGCGCTCGAGACGGGCTGCTTTCTTTTTGGCAGAGAGCTCGGATTTGCGGTCTTTGCTGGACTTCTTTTTCTTGCCTCCCGTCTCGTCGTCGTCCGAACCTTCGATTTCGTCTCTGACTTCGTCGGCGGAAAGAGAGAAGGCTTTGTCGACTTCTTCCAGCTCGTCGACGAAATCTGGGATGATATCCTTGATATCAATATCATCGTCCCACTTTGGCTTCTTAACCTTCTTCTTCTTCTTTCCTCCGTCCTCATCGTCACTACCAGATCCGGCCTCGCCTTCAGCATAGTAGTCTTCGCCAAACTTCTTAGCCATCTCCGTTTCCCACTTCTCATCATCCATCTCCTCATCCAAGAATTGAGTCCATTCATCTGGATTGAGGTTCCTTCCGCTAAGACCAGCAGCCGTCTTAATCTTCGCCAGCTTCTCCTCCATCTGCTCGATCTTGAGCTTCCTGAGTCTCGCCTTCTCCTCCTCTCTCTGCCTCTTCTCCGCGTCCTTCTTCTCCCTCTCCGCATCTCTAGCCTTCTTTCTCGCCTTTGGCTCTTCCCTCCTCACTGACTTCTCGGCGATAATGTCACGAGCGTAGCTCTTAAGCACTTCGTTCGACTTGGCCGGATCTTCAAAACGGAGGTTGTACGCCGCCTCGAATTTATCCGCGCGCTCCACCTCCTCCTCATCTTCAGACTCCATAGGCTCCCACTTTGTCCCTTCTCCAGAAACCCACGCACGCGCAGCCATGAAGTTCGACAAGAAAGTCTCCGGATCCTTATCCGCCTCTTTAACATCCAAATCAATCTTCTGGCGTCTGCTTGGATGGACCTTAGATTTCTCTGGCGCAGCCTCAGTAATTGGCTTGCTCTTTGGGATCAAGAATCCTCCATCCTCGTCCTCGCTCCCCTCCGAAACAGCATCATACATCTCCTTCAACACCGTCTTCTTCAGCTTCTCCTGCTCCTCCGCAAAAGTCATTGGTGGCGCGTCTTCCATATCTGCGTCGACATCCTCGCCATTGGCTTGCTTGAGCAGGTTCTCGCGGTGATAGTCGTGGAGGTACATTGGCTTCTCTGCCTTTGGCTTATCGTCGTCTTTTGGGAGAGTCTCCTCGATTGGCGCGTAGAAGGTGATTTTTTCGTCGTAGACTCTTGGGTCCTTGTTTCTGATAGCTGCGAGCGTGGCAGAGATCTCCTGGTCGAGGTCCTCGGTGGCGAGGAAGCCTTCGTCATCTTCATCTTCGTCGGAAGAGGAGTCTTCGTCTTCGTCGTACTTGTCGCCGTACTGGCCTTTTTGGAGGTTCTTCTTCTTCTCGTTGTTGAATTTCTCCTCGACTGCAACCGGTTAGTCCAATGCATATAACTATAACCTTCTGGGAGGTTGAGAATACGTACGTCTAGACAACTCTTCTCTCTTCTTATTATACTCAAACCTTTTTGCAAACTCCTCATTAACTTTGAGCGTATTCTCAATCGGCGCAGCCTCCTCGTCTTCTGAATCAGAGTCTACGAGGAGGTTCTTCCTCGCGACAGCCTGCTTTGGCGCATCCTCGCCCTTGACGCGCTTGGTGACAGCAATGTGGTTCGAGCCAGTGGCCGAGGCCTGATCGGTTGCCTTGCGTTTGCCCATTTTGTGTATAGTTGGCTATGTAAACAAAGTTGAGCTGAAGAAGTCGGCAGGCGGATTTTCTGAGGTGCTTATCTGCAAGGTCGCGATTAGAGAAAATCTGGCGGAGGTGTGGAGGATAGATAGTCCGTGAACAATGGGTGTGGCTGAACCAATTGTGGCTGGTGCGAGCTAGGTGCGCGGAGTTGTCGTCATGCGACCACAAGGTCGCTATCGTGAGTCCATCCATTCACAACTAGCCACCGATATATACCACGTCTAGCTAGACCACCAATACAACTCGTTGCAATCACTTTACAGACAACTAAAATCGTGAATAAACGCATGCGATACAGTTGATAAGCTACACAACCCCGACACTCCCTACGAGCGATTACAACTACACAAATATGGCGGATAACAACGGTGCACCAGCCCGCCCAAGCAGCAGCGTCAAACTTGTCCTGCTCGGTGAGGCCGCAGTCGGAAAGGTACAGTACCTTCATGTCATCCTCTATTTAATATCCTAAACTAACTACTTACAGTCTTCTCTCGTACTCCGCTTCGTGAACAACGACTTCCAAGAGAACAAGGAGCCAACCATCGGAGGTGCGTCTAATCCATTCCCTTTCCTCTTGGCGAGCTTGCGAGCCCCTCTTCTCCTCTCGCCTCTATTCATCATCCTTGAAATATACTAACTTCTCTCTCAGCCGCTTTCCTAACCCAAAAATGCACCCTCCCAACCCGCACCATAAAATTCGAAATTTGGGACACAGCCGGACAAGAGCGCTTCGCCTCCCTCGCACCTATGTACTACCGTAACGCCCAATCCGCACTCGTCGTTTACGACTTGACCAAGCCCACCTCCCTCGTCAAGGCAAAACATTGGGTCGCTGAGCTCCAGCGCCAGGCCTCGCCAGGAATCGTGATAGCGTTGGTTGGCAACAAGCTCGACCTGTGTTCTGAGGGTGGTGGGGCAACTGGGAGGGAGAGCGGGGAGGATGGGAGTGATGAGGATAGTGGAGATAATAATGGAGGGGAGGAGGGAGATGCGAGGAAGATTAGCACCGAGGAGGCGAGGGCTTATGCTGAGGAGGAGGGTTTGTTGTTTTTTGAGACGAGTGCGAAGCTGGGTACGAACGTTACAGAAGTCTTCACTGCTATCGCAAATGCTATTCCGGAGACGAGTTTGAAGGGTGCCAGGGGACCGGGCGCGAGTGCGGCGAGGGAGGAGAGTAGCAGGGTAAATCTGACTACACCGAATCCTAAGAAGATGGATGCCGGTTGTGCTTGTTAGGTGAGTGTCAGTTTAAGCGGGAGATTGATCAGACGAGGGAGTGGGTGGGGGTTGTCACTTTATAACATAGTACCTGGTGTCAGGGCGCAACGGGTTGTTTTCCGCTTGTGGAGAGAATAGTGTCCGAAGAGAATTAGCGTAATGAACTAGAAACGATGATATTTCCCCAACGAAGACTCATTAATCGGCTCATTACGTGACGTATGAACGACGATCTATTCATCACAAACGTAGATCGGTAACCTCATACCGCTAGGTTCGCGTGATATGATTTGGCGAAGACGCAACCAATTCTCGTATTAAGAACCAACGGAGCCGATACATATAGTCACCAAACGCCAAATATGGACTCGAATACCATTGATTATCCCTGCTAAAACACTTGTAGATGGTTGTGGCAGTAACTTGCCGGCACGGGCAACTATAACTGCAACATGGTAACAGTGCCCAGGTCGATAGCAACATTACATTAACTACGCTGACAGTAGCGATACTGATAAAACGCATGGTAAAAGTGTTAAAATAAGGTTGAGCCCGCCGAGTTGTTTTATCTTTTTCAATCACCTAAAAAAACACTAAGGGAAAATCAAAAACTAAAGTCTTAATCTATAATTTCGAGTTTCTCGCACGGTTATTTGTGGTATTTTTTGTAGAAAAAGAAAGAAACAGATGTTTCATTGGAAGAAGGGGGGGGGTGTGGTTGCTGAAATTGACGTTTATCTTTGATAAGAAGCATGAGAGACTGCTTGCTTCAATCCGTTTTATGACTTCTGCCCAACACACATACATAACAGGCCTCCATCGTTGATAATGGCATATGGCTAGCCTGGTATAAATATGCTAGAAATCTGGCATGTCCTAAAGAGTGTCTTCAACCAAACACCTGACCTTCTGTTGCCAGTTTAGGATTCTAAAATTCGATCCTAACCTGCAGGTTCTAATTGGGAAAGGATTGGTCCGAGGGTTTCCCAATTATTTCTCCTTGTTTCTACTTTGCAGCAGAACATCAGCAGCCGAGCTCTTCCCCTTACCTTCACCCTCGCCCATTTTCTCATTCCCCTGCTCATCCCCAACTTTCTTCTCCAACTTCTCAATCGAATTCTTACTTCCCCAGCTCCAAGGCATCCATCCACTTCCCGAATTACCCCGATCAATTTTTGGCCTGATAACCTCCTCCTGCTTCCCAGCCATCTGTAGCCCCTCATCCTTTTTATCTATTTTGACGAAGTCTCCAAGAGACATCGATTTGGTTAATGGCAGATCAGAAAGGCCTGCGGGAAAGATATCCGTACCCTGCAACTGCCCAGCCTCACTTAACGCGTCCTCATGCGGCAAACTCTGGCTATCCCCATCATAGAATAGTCCCTCCCTTCCGCTCCCTGGGGTGTTGGGTTCAAGTGGAGTGACAGGAGTAGCTGCTTCCCTATCTAGAGCCGAGAGCAGGAAAGTAAGACGCTCGCGCTGCGCCGCGATGAAGGATTGACGTTCGGGTCCACGGATAGACTCTGGGACAAGACGTGGTTGTGTAGCGGATGAGTTGGATCCTGCGTATGCAGCCACCGCATTCGCCAGTAGCGCATAAACATCACCACTTGTGGCCGCGGCAGCACCAAACGCCGGCTTAGCCGCGGGCAGGTTAAACCTCGCCAACAAACTCTGCGCATAACTCATATCCGGCGGCGGCACAGCCGCCGCTAGAGCCTTCGGGGGCAAGCCCAGGATATGTTCCTTAGCCAATTCAATCAGCTGGCGGAAATAGGTGAGGCCTGCAGCCTTGGCACGCTCATGGGAGGAGGAGATAAAGTCATCGATCGCCCGCTCGTTATCTTGCAGAAAGGGCGCGACGTGGACGGTGTATAATAAACGGGCGCCTTGAGTTTGTGGGAGGATGAGCCAGAGGAGGAAAGCGGCGCGGAGCCAGGCGTAGAAGGGTATCCTGTGCTGCTTAGCATGATTGGTGGGATTATGGGAGAGGAGGGAGGAGCGCACCAGACTAGGAACCATCCGATCCATGATTCAGCGAGGAGGGTGCAGGCGAGGACTACCCAGTACATGAGCCATGGCTTGAGGAGGGCGGGGTCGGCGGTATTGAGAGCTTTGTAGGAGGCGAATACAGGGAATGCGAAGGTCGCGACGGAGCTGCGAAAGGGTGATTAGCGTGTTGCACACTCTCACCTCTTCAGCTCCATGCTCGATGTTGATATTTCTGACCCGAGCGATGAAGTCGCGCAATGATGAAGGGATACCAGGTTATGTACTCACGACAAGAGCATAGCAAAGATATCAAACATGATTGCGTTTTGGTTCGGACTTCGGGAGAAGCTATGCTTTCTCACTGTCCTTCGATATTGTAGTGTGCTCAGCAGCGAAGATGGAGGATCTCAGGATCAGGATCTAGGATGAGAGATATACGATGCTTAGCTAACTCGAGAGCAACCGCATGATCACAAAGGTGGCAGAGTGTGCCTGAAACATTCGGGTAGGAGCGAGTTGAAAGGGATTTGGTGGCTGAAGGACGTCACCTTGGCGGCTGGCTGACCTCTTATCCTTATCTGGCCGCATTATCGCATCGCTTAACCCCGCGCTCCCACATTTGGCGCGTGAAAGTGGATATCGCCGGCGTAACGCTAGCGCACGTCCGTAAGACCCTAGTACTAGGATATTTTACTTTTGATTTCTTTCATTCGTTTGATGTTATCTAACAATCATGATATCTAAACCGTTTACCGTACTTTTGCGCGCTCTACAAGAAGACCTCAAGGTTGATCTCGACAGTGCTGACAGGATATCTGTAACTGATTAGCATTATTCACCTCCATGGCGAGATCTGTGACATACCTCAACTCAAACTTCTCCAAAACAGTTGGGTGCAAAATGCCAAACTCCCCAATTCTCGCCTCCTTACCACCAACCCTCAACCAAATAGAGGCAGCATGACCAGCGAAGAAAGTTTCCTCATCAACCTCCTCAATCCAGTAACCATCTGGCTTTGATGGGTTCTCAGTGACCTTATAATCAAGAGACTTGCTCTTAACATCCGCAACACCAGCAGTGAATGTCTGCTTTAACATCAGAAGGACACGATCCAAAAGACCGTGGACCATCTCGAAACCCGAGGTTTTTCCGTACCACGCAGCAGCGAAATGACGCTCATTTCTTGCCTTGCGCTCCAGGGACTCATCCTTGAAAGCGACTTCCGAAACCTCGAAGATCTTGATTGGCAGGCTGTGCTGCTTGTTCTCACGGATAGTCTTAAGAAGACCTGGGAGAAGGGAGGTGCGGACGATCTGATACTCGGCAGTCTTCGGGTTGGCGAGCTTGATAGCCTCGCCATTGTCCTTGCGGTTCAACCATCCGAAGTTCTCGTCGTGGGAGCACAGAATCAGTGGCATGACCTCTGTCCATCCAGCCATGGCTGACTCCAGGCGGACGATATCAGAGAGCTTGTTAATTGGAAGTGCCTTTCCGATAGTGGCAGCTTTGTTTGGGTTATTGCGGGGCAAGTTGTTGAAGCCGTATCCGACAGCAACATCCTCCATGATATCGCACTGGTGCAGGACATCGGCGCGAGTTTGTGGGATAGAGACATCAATTATGTTTGGGTTGGTTTTCGATGGGACGGCCTTGTAGCACATCTTGGCGAGGAGTTCGCAAATGCGCTCTGGAGTCTCCTTGAGACCACAGCAGTTGTTGATGTAGTCCACCTGGGCCTCGAAGTGGCGGTACTCGAGATTTGGCGTCGTGCGGCTCTCGCCGTTGTGCTCGGAGATAATGTCGACTGGCTCGATGCTGAATGGCTCGGCGCAGTACTGGGAGAACATTGAGACCATGATATTGTTGACGATCTCGACCTTGGTCTTGTCGGTTGCGGTACACTCAATCAAGACGTTCTTGGACTTGAGTGTGATCTTAGCGTGGTCGCCGTTGATGATAGGAGGTAACGAGCAGACAGTGCGCTTAGAGTCGTAGATAACCGGGTATACTGGCTTGTCGCGGATAATGTGCAAGAACTTTCCGAGATGTTTGTCGTTCTCGTAATGTGCCATCAACTCCTCGCCGTTCATCTCCTTGGTCTGGTTCAGGGGTCTGAACTTGATGTCCTTTGGTGCGAGAGCCTCATATGTGAATGGACCCTGAAGTGTGTCCAAGTCGTGGGTACCGATAGCGACCAATGTGCGGTTACGGGCCAAGTTGGCGTGAAGCTTATCTTGGAGCGCAATGAAGGAGTCGTAGCTGGCTTGGGTGAAGGTAACGTTTCTCAGAATGGATGCTGAGACGTATGGGCGAACTTGCTCGGTCTCTTTTGACACAGTAAGGGTCTGTCTCTTTCCACCTGCTGGCTCAACCCATCTATAGTTTGGCATCGGCGACTTTCCGAGGAAGATCTGGAGCATCAGGGCGATGCCCTCGAAACAAAGCATGTCATAGCGGTTGGCTGGGATCTCGATCTTGAGTTGTGGCGCTTCGTTGGTTCCCTTGACGTCCTCGGTGGTGTCCTCATCCAACTCAATTCCGAACTCGAAACACAGCTCCTCGAACTCATCGGTGGTGTATCTGCGTTGGGATCAGAAATTGCTCACTCGAGGGGTTATGGCGGGGTGCTCACTCCCGGCCAAGAGCCTTGAACAACTCCGCCTTGTCCACGCTGATGGTAGGCATTTTGACTGATGAAACTTCCTTGTCCTGTGTTGCAGGGTACTAAGACAATAATGCGCGCGACAGAAGCTTCAGAACTATGAAAATGCGCTGTTGAGAGTGTTTGGCGCGTTCTGACACTTTATCGTAGCCTGAGTCAACGTGAACTTTGTGGTCGTCACAAAAGACGGTGGCCCGTGCACTCCACCTTCCACGTCTAATTCGCATGGGAGACACAACAAGGTACTCTGAAGGAACCATATACTTGCAATACAAACCTCGCCACCCTCAACCACACACTTTACCCTGTCCGCACTGTTTATACCTTGATCTCAGAAATTCAACGAATTGTCAAGGTGCGTTGCTATTCCCACCATGGGTTGGATGTGGTTGCCGCAAGGCTTGCATCACCCCAGGGAGCTTGACGTTCCAGCAGCCCCGCGCCCTGGGACCTAAACCTCGAGACACTGTTGGCAACGAAGCAACAAGTCACTGACGGGTGTAGGCATTACTATTGTCGTGTTCTGATCATATAAACGCTCTTCTACAAACATCAACCACTGTCGCCTAGTCGCCGTCGCGAAGAGCACCTACCTCCACCGCCGAGCCTGATCCCACGTCTCTACACGTTCAATCCCTGCTCTCGCCGCTAGCTCTGGGCATTAGCGCTGTACAATACCCTCGTTTAACTATTTCGATCATAATACATAATGGCCGATACCGTGGATAAGACGGAGGAGCTCTATCCGATAGCCGTGCTCATCGATGAGCTGAAGGTGTGTTCGCACAGGCGGAAGGCGACAAAGAGGCCGTGGAAATAGGCCAAAAGCTGACACATGGCAGCACGATGATGTTTTGCTTAGATTGAATGCGATCCACAGGCTCTCGACCATTGCTCTCGCTCTCGGCGCCGACCGCACAAGGGATGAGCTCATTCCCTTCCTGGACGGTACGTTTTCCTGGTATACAAGCGGCAAGCATACATACTTATTCCCTACCGAAACAGAGTCCGTCGAAGACGAAGACGAAGTCCTCACAGCATTGAGCGCCGAGCTCGGAAACTTCGTGGAGTATGTCGGAGGCCCAGAATGGGGACATGTCCTGCTCTCTCCACTCGAGAACCTCGCCGCGATCGAGGAGCCGTTGGTGCGCGAGAAGGCAGTGGAGTCTTTGAACAGGATCTGCGAGCAGCTTTCGCCTCAGCAGGTCGAGGAATACTTCATTCCGCTCACCATCAGGCTCTCTAAGGCCGACTGGTTCACTTCAAAGATTTCCGCGGCAGGACTTTACGCCGTTCCATACAAGAAGGCCTCGCCTCCGATGCAGGAGCAGCTGCGCCATCAGTTTGGGCTCCTTGTTCACGATGAGACGCCAATGGTCAGAAGACAATCGGCCAACAACCTGTCAAAATTTGTCAAGGAGATGCCAGCAACTATTGTTATCGAAGAGATGATACCCCTTTTCCAACACCTCGCAAACGATGACCAGGACAGCGTTAGACTTTTGACTGTGGAGATCTTGATCGCCATCGCAGAGGTCGTTCCAAAGGAGCAGCAGTCGAGCCATGGAGTTCTTTTGACTGCCTTGAGGAGCTTGATTGAGGACAAAAGCTGGAGAGTCAGATATATGGTTGCAGACAGATTTGAGAAGATTGCAAAGGCTGTTGATGATGAGGTTGTAACCAGAGATCTTGTCCCAGCCTTCGTCAAGCTGTTGAAGGATAGCGAGGCTGAGGTCCGCACTGCTATTGCAGGCCAGATCCCAGGCTTCTGCGCTTTGGTCGACAGAGCTACCCTATTGAACGACATTATGGCTACCGTTGAAGATTTGGTCTCCGACAGCTCTCAGCATGTGAGAGCTGCTCTCGGTACTCAAATCAGCGGACTTGCACCAATCCTTGGCAAGCAGGAGACCATCGACCACCTTCTGCCAATGTTCCTCCAGATGCTCAAGGACGAGTTCCCAGACGTTCGCCTTCACATCATCTCTAAGCTCGAGCTTGTTAACCAAGTCATCGGAATTGACCTCCTTTCCCAATCTCTCCTCCCAGCAATTGTCCAGCTTGCTGAGGACAAGCAATGGCGTGTTCGCCTGGCTATCATTGAGTACATCCCACTCCTTGCCAGCCAGCTTGGTGTCAAGTTCTTCGATGAGCAGCTCTCCTCGCTATGCATGGCATGGCTCGGAGATACCGTCTTCTCTATCCGTGAGGCGGCTACTCATAACTTGAAGAAGCTTACTGAGGTCTTTGGTGTTGAGTGGGCAAACGAGGCCATCATTCCAAAAGTTATGGCCATGGGTGCTCATCCAAACTACCTTTACCGCATGACCACCTGCTTCGCCATTTCCGTAAGTCCCTAATTCAGAAATGCATTGGACTAAGCTAATATGTTACAGACCCTTTCCACCGTTGTCTCGCTCGACGTCATCTCCAAGTCCATATTACCAATGATGGACAAGCTCGTCGCCGACGACATCCCAAACATCCGCTTCAACGTCGCCAAGTCCTACGGCCAGCTCATCGACGTGCTCAAGCGTCTTCCAAACGAGGGCACCATTTACTCCATCGAGAAGGCTGGCAGTACTCCAGTCGCATCGCCAAAGGGCCTTGAGCTCATCCAGCAGCAGATCTTTCCAAATTTGGAGAAGCTGCAGAAGGATGATGATGTTGATGTTCGTTACTTCGCTACTACTGCGGCAGGGAATGTTTCTCAGGATGAGATGCAAATCTCGCAATAAATGGCTAGATTGAAGTAAATGGAACAGATATGGTTGAGGATGAATGGACTGCCTCTCGGATATCGCCTGTTGGGCGATGCTGTGGCAGGTGTTGAGCTGCTGTGATAGGCTGTTCACTTAGACTAGGATGAGAATTACCAGCAGAATTTGAAATCTATTGCTAATGCTATTTATCAACTTGAAGGAGACCATAAATGCAACCCTGAAGTCGAGGCTGTCTCAGTTGTGGCGCCTGCCAGACGCACTTCAAGTGCCAAGGTCCCAATTTGAGGGGCCGATCGATCGTCATAGTAGATCTCTCACCGCTCGCCCATCAAACCATTATTCTGCCTATCTTTCCTACAGAAATACCTCGACGGCGGGGTACACCGCAACTTCTAGCACTGTATGCCCATTGACAATCAACTATTATAATACCTTCAACCATCAAGCTAGTTAAGCACTCGCCGGGTTTATGTACGCGAGAACACTCAACACACTGCTGCGTCACCACAGAAATATCAGCGACATCGTCGAAATGAGCGGCATCCAGCCAGAGGTTGTGGAGCTGGAGAAGGTGGTGAAGCCGACGCATTTGGAGCCGAGTGAGTTGGGGACCAAGGAATAGTATGTTTGTCCCTCTTATACCTCAGTACCATATAAATTACATCAAGTACCCCTACAGCCTACTCTTTCCATGCCTTACAGTTCTCACAAAACGCCTTTGGTCGTAAGAGGATGGGTGCTGACGAGAACAATAGCTGGGACACCCTCTACACCCGCGAGCTCTCGAACAACATAAATGACCCAGAAGATGTAGGCACGATATGGTTTGATGATTCCAGCGCCGAAGACAAGATGGTTTCTTTCCTCCGCTCACCATCCTTGGGTCTTGACCTCTTCACAGCGAGCTTCCTCGACTCCGGAACTGGCAACGGCCATATGCTCTTCAGGTTACGCGAAGAGACGGCTGCGGATGGGGACGACCATGACAGTGATGATGAAGACATGGCGGAGAAGGCAGATGACAAGGTGTTCAAGGGCAGGATGTTGGGGACGGATTACTCCAAGAAGTCGATAGAGTTCGCTACACAAATAGCCGTCAACAAATCCATGGGGCCTGGGGGTGAAGCGGGAGAAGTGGAGTTTGTGGAGTGGGACATCCTCAAGTCCTCCCCGTCCCCCCTTCTCACCGGCTCCCAGAGCGAAGGTTGGGATGTGGTGCTTGACAAGGGGACCTTTGACGCTATAAGCTTGAGTGACGAGAAGGATGCACACGGCAGGAGGATAGTGGAGGGGTATAAGGAGCGTATAATGCCGCTTATGAAGAAGAGTGGGAGGCTGTTGGTTACGAGTTGTAATTGGACGGAGGAGGAGCTGAAGGGTTGGTTCCATGATGAGCTAAAAGGGGGGTTGAGGTATGAGACGAGTATTGAGTACCACAGTTTTAGCTTTGGAGGGAGGAAGGGTCAAACTATTAGTAGCTGCTGCTTTATCAAGCAGTAAGCAAGTACTTAAAGTGGACCTGGACTGGAAATTAAGATACCCTCAATTTAAAAAGAACTTCAGAACCATCGAGATGTGTCTAATCATGAAGTTATGTAAAAACCGATTAGCAACGAGGAACACCACAAGTATCTCCTTACGGCGCTCCGACGATCGCCGACGATCGCCGACGATCATGAACCCCTGTGCGCTCAACTCAAAGCCGTTTAGTCCTTGGCCTTGGCTCTTTAAAGCTATGCTACAAAGCGAATCGGTATCATTATCATGGTCTTACTCTTAACGCTAATGCTATGCAACATGTGGATGTTACCTTCCTCATACCCACCCACCCAGCAAATATTGACCACGAACCCAGCATACACCTCAGTCATATTACCTCCATCCAGGACTCTTGCCTCTTGACCTGGATCCATCGTAAACACTCAGGCTGGCAACACCATCTTGAAAGCCGAGGAATGCCGCCGCATTCGCAGCATTCAGCTCAGTTCGCGTGGCTTCAATCGCTGGCTCCCGACTCAATTTCACTCCTCCATCCACAAACTCAGGACTCTTAACCCCAGCCTTAACATCCACATCCTGCGTCTCCACCTCGGCAAGCACGCCATACTCTCTCGGCGTATTCGCGCCCGTGCTGACCGGTACCTTCACCTGCCCCGGCACCAGACCGCCCACACCATTCATCTCCTCATCCGTGCGATGAAACAGCTCATTCCACCACCTCACCTTATCCAGCTGTGGGAAAATCATCCTCTCCTTGCCCCTAATATTATCATCCACCTCTCCATCATATTCCTTATTCAACCATTTACTCCTATCAGCAAGGAAGTAATTCCACACGCTCTTCGTCCTCTCTTTCGCCTTGGCTTCCATGCGCGCCTTCTCGCTATTCCACAGGAAAGTGCCATATTGACAACTATGCAGGTGATAAAACAGCCTGCGCAGGAACCTATCATTGAATTCAAACCTCGCAGGGTGCTGGACGAGGAGTTGGTGTACGCAATCCAGAAATTGGTGGAAGACGGGCGACATCTCTTTCTCCTTAGTAGATTCTGCCTCTTCTGGGGAGCCTTTGACCGGTTTCCAGCTCGATGGCGGGCCGGTAGAGACGTCTTCCTTCTCAATAGGTTCACCATCGGAATCAACCTCATCAGTCGACGAAGGGCGTTTGGAGAAGAATCTGCCAGCCTTCTTTAAGGCAGACTCAAAAGCCTCGTTTCTCGCTGGCGGTGCCTCGGCACCATCCTTGTCTGACGGCAAAGAGGCGCCGCCTAAGGCGTCAGTCTCTGTCTTGAACCAGTTCTCGTGTGCCAAGAAACCGGTACGAAGACCAAACATGTGGCCGAAGGAGAGCCAGTCTTTCTCAACCAACACCATGAAGCCGTCCAGGGTACGGTAATAAGGGTCAAGCATCAACTGTGCCAGCGCACTGAGCTGAGACGTTCTATCCCATCCATCCGAGCAGTGAATCATGACGTGAGAATGATGAATGCCGACTTGTCTCGCAATAAGTGCCGAGCCGTCCAGGATGCCTGTGATGTACTGTATCCACTTGCTCTTCGCCAGCAGCTCCCCATTTGGTGGCAGAGAAGTTAAATCACCGTCTTTGATGGTTTCTATGACTTTGTTGAGCGAGCTGCGCATCGCGTGGATGTTATCGATACCTAGATAGATTCGAGTCGCGAAGGGATAATGGTCCATATTCTCACTTCCCGACCCGTTGATCTGGTTCGCGTATGCGTTTACAGCTGGCCTTGCATCGACGATTAGGTTGCGTTGTTGTGCGCCGTACACTGTGGGTTGGTTTGGTGAAACTTCCTCGACGGATTCTATCATGCTGTCTTCAAGCTGAGCGAGTTGATCTTGTTCTCTTATCTTGGCGGATTCGGCAAAGTCTGAGAGGTTGACTTGACTAGTGGATGGACTGATGGTTATGTCCGGTGTATTGCTGCCTGTACTAGAAGACGCTTTGGCGCCTGCTGAGAAGCATGCCTTAACGAGTCGTTCATCTTGTGCATTTCGCGAGGTTCTGACAAAGTTTATACCAGTCATTGGTTGTGCGCATCTTGTGATAGAGCAGTTGTTGACCGGGTGAAGGTATGTAAGTGCTGGTATGCGAAGCTTTGATCTGAAGCCAGCAGCGTGCTTCAGCACATTGTCAGATATGGCCGATGGAACATAGAGCACAGCTGGGTATGTGGGAGAGAACTCATAGTCGGCATTTATATGTGTGATCCTCCATCCATGGTCTGGAGCTTTATGGTGGACTCCCTGCCTCTTGAACTCGTCCTGTGGCTTGTACACCTCCCATCCGTTGACTTTGTTCTCTATAGGTGTACCACGATAGCTGAAAGCGTAGAGTTTGTCGATGCGCCGTAAGCGACAAGTAAGTGCACGAAAAGTCTCAAAGACTAGTCTCGCCTGCTCTGAGTCGACAAGATTGAAGGTGATTAGGGTGAAATCTCGCAAAATGAGTTTTATGGAGGATCTTTGCGGAGATCCCGGAGGCGTTGGACGGAAGAGGCACTTCAATATGGCATGATATGTCATCCAGTTCTCCTTGGACTTTGTTGGTTGCTGCTCGTCATGGCGAAGATGAATCGGCTTGTTCACGTATACTATATGGTGTTGAGTGAGATGAAGGGTGCCGGTGAACTGCTTGCCGCCGTTGCAAAGAGCATGGACGTCTTGCACCTGATAAGCAGATATTAGTAACAGTCGCTCTATGTACACGACTGAGAATGCCTGGCTTCAGTCACTATACTGCAGTGATACCTGCAGTGTCTGCAAAACTTAACATGAGCTTGGCGTTTTTGACCACCTCTTAGTGGCGCTTTCAATGCCCACGCCAAAGCTCTCAGTCGTCGTGCGCAACTACTAAGCTCCTACCGATCGATACGGCCTCACTATCTTGAATGAAATGCCCATTTAGAGTATTCATACCTTAGTTATCTTTAGCCTCTCCATGGTGGTGTGTGTTGCTTCACTTAAAATGTTGGCTTGACTCGGTGTCTCCGGAATGAAAGTATGCGACCGGCTTTACGAAGTTCAATAGTTCATGATCTTATATTCCCATTTCGAGTCGGGATTATGATTAAGTTGTCTTGTATTATGCAGACCAGTGGTATGAGAAAGAGTGTATGTTGTGGAGCGTTGGTTGTATGTGATGTTTATAGCATGGCCAGCGAATCCTCAAGGTGCCTTGTGGTCCCTCCATGTTCCTGCGGCATCGTCACCACGGACCATCTGACCGCACTGAATGCTGATGGAGCGGCCGCACTTTTCCCCAGTACTTCGGGCCCGTCGCTTTTGATAAATTCTCGCTGACTAATCGACGCAGCGCGCTTGTCCATGATCTTATCTCCCCCATCTTACCAGCGCGGCTAAACCGCGGCACTAATCAGGGTTACAGGGGACAATTTGCCCTAAGAATTTTGACGCTCGCTGTGGTGCGCAGAACTGTATTGAAGTCTCGTCTATTTGCGCCCGCCTAACTTCCGACCCACGACCATTCGACGACAACTGCTTTGAACCTCATTCCCAGGTTCAATCCACACACCAATACCGAAATCATGGCCTCCAACGTCCCAGGTGCCGCTATGTACGTCTTCCCCGAAATACACACTTGAATACATCAAAAGCATACCATATAAGAGGAGGGGGAAGAGGAGGACACAGGGACGCTGCAGGAGTGCGAAATTGAGAGGATTCGATGCTAGAGATATATGGATTGGAATACACACGAGAAAAGAGCGAGATCGCTAACAGATCTTTCTTTACAGCTCCAAGCGCAGGAAGTTCATCGCCGATGGTGTCTTCTACGCTGAGTTGAACGAGTTCTTCCAGCGCGAGTTGGCCGAGGAGGGATACTCCGGAGTCGAGGTCCGCGTCACCCCAACCGTCACCGACATCATCATCCGCGCCACCCACACCCAGGAGGTTCTCGGAGAGCAGGGTCGCCGCATCCGCGAGCTCACCTCCTTGATCCAGAAGCGTTTCAAGTTCCCAGAGAACTCCGTCTCCCTCTACGCCGCCAAGGTCCAGAACCGCGGTCTCTCCGCTGTCGCCCAGTGCGAGTCCCTCCGCTACAAGCTTCTCAACGGTCTCGCCGTCCGCCGCGCTTGCTACGGTGTCCTCCGTTTCATCATGGAGTCCGGCGCCAAGGGATGCGAGGTTGTTGTCTCCGGTAAGCTTCGTGCTGCCCGCGCCAAGTCCATGAAGTTCACCGATGGTTTCATGATCCACTCCGGTCAGCCAGCCAAGGATTTCATCGACTCCGCTACCCGTCACGTTCTCCTCCGCCAGGGTGTCCTCGGTATCAAGGTCAAGATCATGCGTGGATCTGACCCAGAGGGCAAGTCTGGACCAACCAAGACTCTTCCAGATTCCGTCACCATCATCGAGCCAAAGGCTGAGGAGGCCGTTGTCCAGCCAATGTCGCAGGATTACGGTGCTAAGGCTGCTGCCGCCCAGGCCGCCGCTGAGGCTGCTCGCGCTGCTGAGGCCGGTGAGACCGCCGAGGCCCCAGCTGCCACCGAGGAGCAGTAAATCACTGGTGTCTGATATCGATGGAAAGTGTGGATCAATAGCATTCGAGTGGTACGGTATCAAGCCGGAATCTCAGGCCGTGACAAGTAAATTGAACGGTTTTCACAAACAAAGATTAAGGATGCGTCAATGAAGAAACTGTGAAAAAAACTTGAATACACGTCTTTACATGCTGCAATGTGATAATGGTGCCTAGCTGTACCTTGTTACGAAGGGCTTCTAGCTAGACATTCAAACTATTTATCATTGAGTGAGCCGCAGCAACGTATAGCTAATACTTGCGGTCCATGACAAGCGGCAGACAGCTGACGTGGGCCACGCCTGTTAAGATTGAATCGCTTGTAGCAACCTTGATAGATATCGTGGGGTAAGTAACTGAGGAAATGTAACGCATTTAACGAGGAGCCCCTGATTGGCCAAGCGTTGTCCCATATCAAGCCACTGCCCGTGTGCAACTTATGAGCTGCAGGTAATCATGGCCTGGCAGTTTTTTTACACATTTATGCTGCTCAGCGATGAAGATGATAGACTTTGCTTCTTCTCTTTGAGCAGTGCTTTCCTAACGCTGGCTTTTTATGAGCTAGATGCACAACTGCCCACCTCCATCCGTTCAGAACATTCATTAAGCTCTCTCACATCCGTTCAAGACAATTGCCGCTATACTTCAACACAGAAGCTTCGAAATAAGCCAAAAAAAAAATGTTTATTTCTATTGAAAAATACACTCTTTATTTAAAAATTTAAGAATATATTTCGATAACACACTGTAACATTTTCGAAATCTCATCTTTTCATTTCCAGCATGTTAACTCACACGCAAAATGTGGCTATTATATTCAGCTTCCAGCATTTATCCTCAAACGCTTTTGTTATAATTACCGTAGCTCTGTCTTCCCGAATCACCATCCCACCATGACCGACAGCCAGTGACCAAAATCTTCTCATGTTCTTCAAGAAGGCCATCGGACTGTCGACTTATGGCCGGGGCTATAAAGCTCGTTGCTAAACGATTTCCCCACTTTGTCGTACATTGCTTGTACAATTTACTATTTTAAGATTGATATCAAGACTCAAGTCAGCGTGGCGCCATCTCTCTTCGTTCCGTCTTAGTCATCATAATCACATCACTATTATCGCCTTATTCATCAGAATCATTAGAATCATTATTATATTGCCGAGTAATTCTTCCTAGCCAACCACAAATCCGCAGCCGCTCCCGTCTAATCGGTCTTTGACAAACAATTGCAAGCAAAGCCTCCAGATTAAAAGCAAGATGGTATCCATCTGTGGTATCTCAAAGCAAACCTCCTTCGCCACACATGCTGTCATGATATATCGAAACCTTCAAAACCGCAAAAATGGAATACAAATATCCTTCTTCTTCCTCGGTCAGGCTATACCAGGAGGTGAAGCAGCTCAAACCTAAAGCTCTTATACGACTCCCTCCTGTTGAGACCTGGGCCCGTTACACCACCCACTTACTCCGTCTTAAAAAACACACTCCTCCCCCTCTCCGTCGGGGCATTCTGCGGCTGAACATCCACCACCTCCATCGTAGCCAGTTTCTTAGCCTGAGTCTCGAAAAAATTCCGACCATACCCGGCCTCACTCATCTCCTTCTTCCTCTCTCCATCCCAAGTCTCCCACTCCTGCATGGTCGGTGGTCGCATTGGCTTGCTTATGACTGGGCGCTTTGGCTTCCCAAATAATTTCTTCCTTTGCGGTCGAGGGTTATTAGCTGGGATCTTCCTCACTTCTGGTGCCTCCGCAAATGGGTGTGACTGTTCTTGGACTTTCTGGACAGAGGCATGACTGGCTGGAGTCTTTCCGTGGCGCCTCTCAATCCTTATCGAGTTCCTTCTTTGAACGGCGACAAGGGAAGATTGTCCATATCTAGACTTCCCTCTCGACGGGCCCCTAGCTGATGTAGCGCTAACTCTTGACGAAGCTCTTTTGGAGATAGTGGAAGAGTTGCGGTCGGCTCTCGTGAAGGGCCTTTCGGAGACACATGGTGGGTTTTGACCAACTCTTGTCTCAGGTCTTAAGATAGCCAAAGCCGTCCATGTCGCGCCGGCTGTATCGGCGTCGATCGTGGGAGACTCCTCTAAGCTCCATTCACCCGTGTTCTGATCGAGAATCCTGAACGCGGACAGCTTCTGGTCTCCAGCTGGCTTGCTTGGCCCTAATTTTTTGTTCTCCTTAAACCCGTCGAACTCAGCCTCCTTGTTCGTCCTCACCTGCTTCTCCATTTGCTCATGCTTCCTCTTCTCATCGCGCTGCTCCTCAATACAACGGCGTAGAGACTTGTCTTTACCATATACCTGCTGAGCAAGAATATGACTAACCTTGCGGGACACCTTCCTACCAGTCGTCTCCTTCATTTTCTTGCCTGTCGGCAGGATCTCTGGCCAGTCATCCTTCCTAGCCAACTCAAGCTGGAAATCCATGACACACTTCCAGGCCATCTTATCGCCACAATCTCTCTTCATCTCATCCAGGATATCCTCTGCGATGGTAACATCCATCATCCTCATAAGAGTGTCATGTTGGCTGCGGTTCGTCTTGCCAGTTTTTGGACTGTTGAGGTTCACAGCACTCAGACTGCGCACCGAAATCTGGGCCGTCCTGCGAGAATTATATGTACCGTTGAAGCGGCCGAGCAGGAAGTTGGACTCCAGCACGCCATACATCATTCTGTCGTCGCGCGCACCCCATGCGTCGCGGTTAAGCTCACGAGCCTGCGCAGCCTCGTTCAAAGGATTGTCATTCCCGTCAAGACTCTGCATCCTAATCGGAGCTGAGATATTGCGCTGCTGCTCGTTGTCAACGTCCTTCTTGCTTGAGTTGAGGAACCTTGTGGCGAACTTAATGCTTCCAAGACTGTCGACCTTATGCTTCATTCTGTCGAGGAAGGTGGGCTCGTCTGGCTTTGGTGTATACGGAAATGTCTCTTCCGTCAGTCTCCTTCCATCGCTTGAGTTGTTTGGCGGCTGGCGAGTGAGCTTCAGCGAAAGAAAGTTATTGGCGTCCGATCCATGGCCGCTAGTACGACGAGGAATGCGTGACATGAAGATATCTTGATTCTTGCTCTTAGCATCGGGTGTGCTCTTTCTAGCGTTGTGGTCAACCGTGTCAGACTTGAAGTTGGTTCTCTGAAGATCTGCTGCCCGCAAAGCATTCATAAACGACGAGTTGGAAGGTTCTTTGATACTGATCGTATGGCCATTTGAAGTGGCGGCTGCGTTGTCTCTCGGGCCATTCGTGGCACTATCACTCGAAGTGTTTCCCATCGTCGGCGTCAAACGTTTGATATCAATTGACACGACGTAGCTGCCCGTTGACGAGTACACCACAGTCCCATTTGAGTCTGTTCTTACCGATGGGTGGGAAGAGTCGTGGAGATCCTTTGAGTCGGCAAAAGCATCCAATGTTGTCGCGCTGCCACTTGGAGCAGCAGTAATTCTGAGAGTCGCCGTCGGCCCATTGCGAAGATCTGTCGGCTTGGCAAACGCGTTCATCCTCAACGTGCTATCGCCCTTGACGAGGTTATGGGCAGGTGCAGTGTGGCCAACCTCTTCATTCTTCTCATCCTCATTGTAGCCGACAACCTCATTTCTGAGCCCAGAGGAGACAGCTGGTTTGGAGATGAAACCCATGGAACTCATATACCTCTCAAAGAGGCTTGGGTGTTTCTCTTTGTTCACGTCCTGCGACTCCTGTGTAGACTCCGGAACCTTCTTCCTCGTCGGTGGAATAGGCTTGTTTCCAAGTTGGCGACTGAAAATGCTGCTCACCTGTGGTGGCGCGAAGTAGACTTCGGCTGGGTCTTCAGGGATATGAATAAGATGGGCGCCAAAGGTCCAGTCGTGAAGATCTCCCAAATTCCTGTCTCCGTATGGAGTATTGCGCTGTCTTTGCAATTCAATAGCTTGGGTCAGCCTCCATGCGTTGTCTCGATGAGCGTTTGGATGTTGGTGGTCTAGGAACAACCTCAGTTCTGCCGTGGTGAAGTTGGACGCGAGCTTGTTTACACCGTCGGTGGCCTCTGCCATCCCCACGCAGAACTGGTAAAACTCTTCCGCAGTTGCGCTTTCTGAATTAAACCTCCATGGTAGAGGTTTGTGTGGGGTGATATACTCATTAAGCTGTCTCACCAATTCTCTTTCTAAGTCGGGAGGAATTCTGCCTGTGCCGACTGCATTTGAGAGCATAATTAACTCTCCCATTGTGTCGCTCTTGTCGTCTTCGACTCCGGCCCCTTCTCTCTGTGAAAACGAAAAAGGGTTCATTTTGATAGTGCTCGGATGTGCCCTCTCCACCTCCGGCTGACGATGGACTTGTGGTGGTGGGCCGGCGACACGTTTGCGGTACTCAGAGTCGGACTGTCTCGCCTCCTGTAGCTTAATCGCAGTGAGTAATGGCCCTCTTCTTGGGTCGCTGCTATCGATCTGTAGATACCAAGCCTTAAGCTGTGCCTTGGTAAATTTGTCTGCGAGGCCTTGAACTTCCTGTGAGTTGGATGGGTGGTATCTCGGAGAATCGTTATGAGATTGCCTCACATTTTTATTTCCAGTCTCTGGTTGACGCGGAGACTTTGGCGCCCGAGGGGCGTGTCCCAAATTCTCCATTTGGCCAATCGAGTTTAGCCTTTCATGCAAACTCGTGACTGATGTTCCAGACTGGGACAGGTTTTTTTCCTCCTGAAACCTGATTGATTTGATGACCCTGTTTCTCGAAGGAGCATGTGGAGGCATACATTTCAGATATCCTCGGAGCTCCTCAGTAGACCATTCAATCAAGCGCTTTTCTCTATGGGCGCTGTTTGGCATCTGCTCACAGTGCATTTCCTGCCCTTGGAAGGATGACCCTGTATCCTCGGGATCACTTCTACCCATCTCAAGTTGATGATTAGGCTTTGGTGTCGCCGCAGCAACTGAGATGAGATCCTTGCTTTGTCCTCCTAGCTTTTTGTTCCTTGACTGATTGCTAGCAGGTTCTAAATATTGTACTGATCCACGCACCCCCCCAAACTCAATCGCTTCCTTGATGAGCCATTGCTCTGGATCGCCCGGGTTGTTACCCCTCAGCAAAGATTGGAGTCCATGAGTACTGAGCATATCTGCAAGACTGCGCACTATTTGTTCCTCATTTGACCTTCCGTTAAGAGACGCCTGATGCCCGACCAAAGATGGTACTTTGCTCTTGCCAATATTGCCACTCCTCATTGCTGGTTGACGGCGGGTACTTGATGACACTGTGGCAATAGGTTTGGAGTTCTCATCTTGTCTCCTGGCCCCTTGTCCTCCATACTGACCACCAACAGATTCTGAAGGATTAAAGTCCGACTGTCCCCATGAATTTCTCGTCTGGAACTCGTTAGCTACAGCAAGGTAATTTCGATCGAAAGGCCCCAAGTATTGTAAGATCTCTCGAAGTTGATCTGTACTGCAGTTTTCCAGGACTTCCTTGGTGACATGCTTGGTAGCCCACAATGGATGGTATTGGCCAGGTGGCTCAACACTCTGCACCCAACTCGGGCTCATCATTGCGAAACAACTACTCCAGTGTGGTGTTTTTCGGAGATCTGGGCAGGAATACGGAGTCCAACTCTTACGCACCTCAACCGGAGGAGGATGACC
Source organism: Antarctomyces pellizariae (assembly GCA_010623925.1). Taxonomy (NCBI): domain Eukaryota; kingdom Fungi; phylum Ascomycota; class Leotiomycetes; order Thelebolales; family Thelebolaceae; genus Antarctomyces; species Antarctomyces pellizariae. Next base: position 237,126 of record WCAA01000020.1, on the reverse strand, counting down.
AAGGTCCGCCATCTCACCTGCGCACACGAACCTATTAGCCATCTGCTCCCCTACACTTACGTGTTTTAGGAAGGAAGCTAACATACCTGCAGACAACCCTACGCCGACCTCGTCCTCTTGATTCTCACCCTCTGGCTCCGTATCCGCCGCTTTCTTTGTTATCCAATAACTCCTATACATCTACACGTATCGAGAAACAAATCAACATACCTGCAGATGCTTCTACGCCAACCTCACCCTCTTGCTCTGTATCCACCACTTTAGGAGCTCGCCCTCGTCCGCGTCCTTTCAACGCGTCTCGGCGGTGCAAGCCTGTCGTTGCGCTGGTGCTGGGTAGGTCTTCCTCTATTTTGTCGCTCATGTATTCCTTTCTGTATCCGAGAACACGAAATTGTTCGTCTCTTCGTTGTGATCGTTACGGTAGTCTGAGATTCGTCGTTCCCGTAAGGTACCTCTTTCTCCTTGATTGTCTCTTTACTCAATCAACTAATACCCAACCCGAGTACGCGAGATGGCGCACCTCGCCGTTGTGATCGTTATGAGTAATTGAAGTGTGCTGTCGTGTCGAGGTCCCTGGCAACAATCAACAATCAGGGTTGAGGGTGTCGCGCGCAGGGTGGCTCTTTCCTTATTCAGACCCTCGCTAGCTCCTCTTGCACTCCTTTTGCGCCCGGAAAACCGGATACAGGTGCAAGGCTGGCTTATATAGCCTTACGCGAATGATCTAGGACGGAAATGCGTACTAGCCTGCTGGTGAGCCACTATTCACCACAGAAAGGGAAACAGGAGTTTGTTTACTGGGCCATAGAACAGGGTAAGCAATTGTGCGGAGAGCATGTCGGCACCAGGTGTCGTTTTCATCAGGGAAGAACAAAGGAGACTGCAATATATTGCACAGTTCATACATTTTGCAGTGCTCATTTGTCTCAGAGTTGGAAGATTAGAACGAGTCGGTGGGATAATCTGATCTGCCCTGTTACGTTCTGTGTTCTGTACTTCTACTGGTGGGTACCTCTATCTACATCTGCTCAGCATTCATCACCTATAAATGGGAAGCTGGAAGTCTATCATACTCTTTGCTCTCATTATCTCCCTCCCAACCATCAACCTTGAAATCGAACCTGACATCTCCCTCACTCCTCTTGATCGGCTTCCCAAGCTCATCATACAACGCTCTCTCAATGTACGTCACTTTCCCTTCCCAATCGACCAGTATTACAGTCTGGCGCTGCGTACCATAGACACCACTCATAACATGTGGAAGAACAGGCTCCGGCGCCTCCGTCTCATCCAACCTCTCCATCGCCTCCTTAACATCATCCTTCGCCTCCGCATCCGCAGACGCAATGCCCTCCGCCCTCTCTAACTGCACCACTGGCTCCGCAGTACCAATCATCGGTATGAAGATCGAATTCTTCAGCTCAGAGATGTACTCCTCGAACCCCCTTCCATTCACTGGAGGCAGCGTATTGGTATCCAGCACTCCAAACAACCCATCGATCAACTCCTCTTCCGATTTTTGCTTCGCGACAGCGTCTTCGACAACGGATAGTATTTTCGACTTGCCCAGCTCAACCTTACGCCAGACCTCCGGATCCGCAAACGCCGTATTACTCAGTCCCTGGCTTTCCCCTCTCCTCTCACAGATCCATGGTACATCGTCTGCGGTGCCGCAGCGATTGCTCACGATCGCCACTGACTCAACACTATTCTTTCCCTCGCTATCCTTCCTCTTTCTCAGCTTGCCACAGAGTAGCGAGAACCCACCTACACCCTTGACACCGTCATTCTCGAGTAACCGGTGCACGAAGGCGTCCGTCGACTCGGACTTAGGCGCAGTCAGCCAGGCGGTGACCATCCCGCCGCGAGATCGTGTACCTTCGATTGGGTGATCAACATCGTGGGTATTGGTTTCGCGGTAGTTGGTTAGGACGGCGAAGTTGCCGTTCTTTGTTATGCCGAGCCACGTCCCTTGTTCTGCTCTCTGCAGGTCGCGAGAGCTCAGGATCTCTTGATGAGAAGGATGAGAGACGTATTGAGGGCCGGACGACCACCAGTGTGGCCGACTGGTAGGACGAAGGATGAACTCATCGCGGTTGTCTATTATTATTATGGCGTAGGCTGGGTGGGCGGTGGTAGTGAGGACTATGCACATTTTTGCGGGATGTGCTTCTTAAACTGGATACGACAGGTAGGTTTGTGAGTTTATGTTTGTTCTTCCTCGCTGTAATCGTTCTATTGTAGTATATCAAGCGGTTTACAAAGGGATCTATACAAGAAACAAGGAAGGGTAGTGTTATGTAGTAGCAAAAACGCCGCCGGTAAACGGGTGTAACCTGCAGGACTCAGGTACCAAAGTCGTCAAAATCGTGGCCACAAGTCTTGGCTCAGTGAACTGCGTCCCAACAAGCACCTTTTAGATGAATGAGATCTCGATGAGGCACCGTTGTGCTGCAATGGCCTGATGTGAAGTTCGCTTTCAGGACCTGAGAGGTCGGAGTGCAACCCGGCGGAGCAGGAGGGGCCGAGGTGACATGGCGGGGGCCCCGGCTAACCTAAGGTAGGGATGGGGAGTGGCTTGATGAAGCGTAAGTCTCCGATTGTGTGGCTGAGATTCGCACGTGTCATGTCAATCAGTTTATAAGAGGTGCTTCTATATTTGGAAATAACAAGGAGATTTAAAGTGCTGTTGCCTTGGCATTAGATGGTGGCTTGAGAGATGATGAAGTGTGTGGGCGGATAAAACCGGAGTTGAGATCTTGTTGAGTTGGCGTCCAGACGCGGCTGACACATGACGAGCTGATGTTGTTGGCTGAGGATCAGACAAAAGTGACCTAACAGTCGTATAATGCCAAGACTACACAAGATGGAAAAAAATACTTGGTTAGATCCTTAGCTTAGTTCAAATCCTCCCACTTTCCCCGAACCATCATACCCATCCTCCTATAAACAGCCAAAGTAAGCCTCTCTATCCGGGAGTCTGAAGAATATTGCCTCGATACAAGCATATAGTAACCTTCACTTCACTACTCCCTCGAACTCCAAATAATACTTGCTATCCCTTACGGTTTGCATACAACAACAGCCACCTCTTCACCCGGCTGCCAATCGGTTTTCATCACTATCTATAGCAAAACACCCAAATCATGAAATTCGCAGAAACTAACCTTCCAACAAGCCGCTTTATCTTCTCTCCTGCTGTCCTCAGAACCCTGGATCCAGCTTCCCAGTCAGCTCTCTGAACCAGTGTGCGGCGGTCCTGGGCTCACACGATTTTATAACCGCTTAAATCAGTTATTATATCCAACCGTGACACCTTGTGAAGTATTCTCAGCCTGGAGATTAAAACCAGTTAACATTGAGTCGTTCAGGTTGTGCGCGCGGAATATCAAGGCTTCAAGACCACACTTTGATACATGTTCATCAAGACCTTAACGGTTGGACTTGTCAAACTTAGCCAAGTATCATGCCACACAATCTCGTGACAAAACAAGGTAAACGCTTGGCATCGACACCGCAAAATGCACGATAATCCTTTCAAATTAGCTCCATTTGAGGGTTATGCCGTTTAAGTTTGATCTCAAACCGAAACGTTTAGCTGGCAAGCTCCTGTCGCAAGTCATTCAGCTCGAGCATTCGCATCCGAATCTTATGACGACCATGAAACCCGTTTTTGCAAGCCTGGATCTCATGGTTGAGCATCACATTTTGCACTTCTATAACCTATGGGTTTACATAACTAGGGAAGAAGCGAAGTCAGAGCAACAACAGCAATTTTACGGCACGCTCTGCGTGGAAGTAGACATATACTTCGGATGTGCTCTCGGAGAGTAGAGCGCATGAGGCGCGTTGTTTTCCAATCAAGCTCACGCTGTCCACCTCCCTCGTCCTTAAACTCTTTTTGCAGCACATCCCAGGCGTCGATGTATGGGTACTCAAGCTCAGGCGCTTCATGCCGCAGCCTTTCCATGAACTTAAAGGTAGAGGATGGCTGAGGCTCATGCCGTTTTGCACGTCTTCGCCTAACCGGCATCAATGGCTCATTGGAGCTCGCATCAAGGTGGTGCTTCTCCTCATTCATATTCTCTTGTGCTGCGCCCTTTGCCAACTCGACGACATCCGGCGTACTTTCAGAAGCGGTAGCAGACTCTGATTTCGAGGCCGACGACTGGCTCGACCCGACTTGAGGAGATCTGAGGACGTTATCCATGGTCGCCGTGGACTCTTAGACTCGTGCCTACCTCGCATTAGCGCAGACAATGATCGAGAATTGATACACTAGCAAGTTTGGGCTAAGGTAGTTTGAGTTTAGAAGTTTTCGAAGTCTTCACCAGATATTAAAGGATGCTGCCGACCGCTGAAAAGGACATTGATTTACCGTCCTTATTAATGATTCAAATGAAGCCAAGCCCAGCAAAGCAACCAGTATCATGCAACACAAGCTCGTGACTCAAACAAGGTTAAGACTTGGCACCAACACCAACCTCTGACTATAAGTCTAAAAGGTTGACAGGCCACCACTGAACGTTCTCACAAAGCCAAGTAGCAACCCAAAAGCAAAGCAAAATAATTGATACACAGCTATCTAATGCCGCATAACAATCCTAATATACAACGGTACGTCTGTGACAAAACTCAGGCAAGATGTGTATGTAGTAGCAAGTAAGCAACCATGATATCGTGCGCCGGTGAACGCCAAAATAATCTTCTTCCTTGTTGATCTCTCTCCCTTTGGCCGCTCGCTTCGCTCGTGGGTGATGTGTTGGTGAATTTACTGGTACTTGCGCAACTATCCCCTATTAGCATTCATCTCTAAACCCCTCGGCATTGTCGAAAACTTACATCCAGCGTCAAAGTATTACTCGAATTAACTTCCTGGTCCCTATAAACACCCACCAGTGACTCACTTCCCTGAAACAGCCCAGTCTTCAACGAAATAACGATGAACTGCATCCCAGGCCCCGCATGACTTATCAAATAGTTTCTAATCCGCTCCACATTCGCATTATCCAGCGCCGCATCGACCTCATCGAGGACAAAAAACGGACTCGGCTGGAAACTATGCACCGCAAACAGCAGTGCAAGCGCAGCCATCGTTTTCTCGCCTCCGGAGAGGTGCTCCATGTCGCGGAAGCGCTTGAGGGGCGGCATGGCGTGATATTTGATGCCTGCGAGGTAGGGCGTATCGCTGTCTTCGATGTCGAGGTATGCTTGGCCGCCTAATGGGTAGGCACTGGAGCGCGTGAGGTCTTTGTATACGCTGGAGATAGAGGTGGAGATGTGGGTGAAGGCTGCGGAAAAGAGGTCGTATCTTTTCTGCTTCACCGCCAAAAATGCGTCACGCGCTTTCTTCGCTGCTGTTCTGGCATCCTCGAACTCTTTATCGGTTGTCTTCAGTTTATTTTCGACATCCTTGAGTCTGTCGAGCGCTCTCATGTTGGGATTGAGCTTTTCTAGGGTGTTGTTGAGAGATTGGATGTTTTGGAGGAGAGTCTCCTCAATGTGTGTGTCTTGGGATTCTGTCAAATCGCCTTCGAGCTCATCGAAATCGACGACGATGCCGTCATTGGAGAGGATTGGGTCGACGCCGGCGCCTTCGTCGATTTCCATCGCCTCTGGGTCGACTTCTGGCATATTATCGACAGGCAAGGCTTCGAGACTTTGACTGCCCTCAGCGAGGGGGATACGGATCTGTTCCAGCTTACACCTGCGCAGAAGAGCGTAACGGCCCGCTGCAGCGCGTTGGGCTTCCGATTCCAAGGCCGAAATCTCGCGTTGTGCCGCGTCGACGTTAGCGCTACGCTTATGCAGTGCATTCCTCGCCGCAACAACCGTATCATTCTTCTTCGCCAACTTGGCCTTAACCTCCGTCAATTGCTCTTTCAGAATATCCAGCTGGGCATTATCCACATCCAGCGTCTCCTCAAGCTGGGTCTTCGTGGCATTGTACTCCTCGATGCCCTGTGCCAAGCTCTCGGCCTGGTCTTCAAGGCGTTTAAGACGAGTCTTGGTATCTTCTAAACGAGAAGCCTCCCATGTGAGGCGGGAAGTAATGCGTTGCTTCTGTAACTCGAAGTCGTTGCGTTTCTGCGCTGCTTCTTGCTCGAGGGAGCCTTGCTGTACTTCGTATTCACGGACATTGGCGTAGCCGAGGCGCTTGCAGAAGTCTGCGAAGACCTTGTCTTCGACTTCAGAGACTGCTTCTTTGAATTCTTGAGAGGATTCGCGAAGTGCGTTGAGAGAGCGGGTGTGCTCATCATGCTGTGGCTGCAGCTTGGAGGCTTCGAGCTTAAGGTGGTCAAGCTCTCTCTTCTTGCTAGCAAGATTCTGCTCAAACGCCTTCAGCTCACTTTGAGCATAATGCAGGCGTTGCTCCAAACCCGTTAACTCAATCTGCAGCTTCTCCTCTTCTGATCCTCTGCGGTTGACCTTTGGAAGGGCCTCCAACTCAGCCATGAGTTTCTCAAACATCTTCTCAAGATTCTGGACATCGGTCTCCTCAAAGCGGCGTTTACCGTTCTTGCCTTCAGCGCCGCGGCCTCCGGTCATAAGACCAGCCTTGTGGATAACGAAGCCTTCGAGCGTCACGGCCTTGACCTGCGTGCCCTTGGTGTAACAAATGTGCTTTGCGGTTGCGAGGTCGTCGCAAACTATGGAGCTGCCGCAGGCGTAGGACATGGCTCGCTCGAGGGAAGGGTCGAAGTCGATGGTGTCGATTGTCAATCTCGCTTTGTTCAAGTTCTTCAGGCTTGAGTTGACAGCGTTGACCTTGATGTTGTCCAGCGGGATGAAGGTCATAGGACCATAGCGTTGCTCCTTGAGGTATTGAACACACTCCACAGCCGTCTTCTCGGTGTCGACAACCACCGAGTCGAAGTCGCGACCGAGGGCCGTGATAACGGCCTCATCAAATTTCTTCTGCTTGGGCTTGCAAAGCTCGCCAATTCTGCCACGGACACCTGGGAAGATGCGCTTGAGGGATGTGACCATCTCCTTGGTGCGCATCTCCCTGTCGTTCCGGCGTCTGCCATCCTTGGCATCGTCGAGCTTCTTCACGACTTCCGATATTTTCTCTTCGATCTCAGTGCGCTTCTGGTTGATGCGGAGACGCTCGGATTGGTGGCGGTTGTATTCGGCCTTCTTGTTGTCCATCTCCTTGGAGATCTCCTTAATTGACGACGTGGTGGTGTCCCTGCGCTCGGTGATCTGGTTGACCTCCTCGGTGATCTTCTCAACTTGGGAGTTGGCGGAATCGAGCTTGCTCTTCAGGCTGTTAAGGGTGATCTCGTCAGTCTTAAGCGTGCGGAGAAGGTTATCGAGTTTCGCCTGGTTTTTTGAAGTCTTGGCAATAACTTGCACCTTCAGCGAGTTATACTCCTTCAGATCATCCGCAGACAATTCCCTGCCCATGTTCTTGAGCTGCTCCCTCCATTGCGCCTCAAAGACCTTATGAGCCTTCTCGACCAACGCGAGATCCTTCTTCGCACTCTCAATGCCTGCAGCCTGTTGATCGCGCTCCTTGATCAACTCATCAATCCTTTTTTGAATTTTCGCCTGATCACGCTCAGTCTGATCGACCTTCTCATCGATCGGCACAAGCTGATTATTCTTATCCTCAATTTCTCTATCCTTTGCCTTGATCGCACGCTCAACCTTGCTTACGTTCTTCTGCGAAGTAGCAGCATCGATACGTGCAGCCTCAACAGCATTCTCATACTTCTTCACACCACGTCTGAACTCCTTGAGCTCTTCTTGATGCTTTGCAATCTCCTCGGTAGACTCGTCGATCGTTCTCTGGAAGTGGTAGAGTTTCCACAGGATATGTCTAACAATAGCTTGATCGCGCTCGTCAGCCTTGGCCTGGAAGTTATCCGCCTCCTTCTTCTGCTCCTGATACTGCTTAATCTCCGAGTTGATGCCACGACGTCTGTGAAGGTGGTTGTTCTGATTCTCAGTCGCCTCGTCCGCCTCAGCCTCAAGACGCTCGTACTCCGCCTTGTACTCCAGCGATCCAGAGATCTGCTCGATCAGACGAGTAAGGTCCTTTGGCGATTGCGACGCGATGGCCTCTACGTCTCCCTGGAAGACAAGGAAGTTCCTGGCCTTGATCAAGATATTCTCCGCTTCTAACGCCTCATTGTATTGTCCCGCAGTGACGACACAGTTGTTGATTCTGTACTCAGATGCGCCCTGGTTGGTAATAGTGCGCTTCCACTTCTGCTCATCGCCAGCATCATCCTCATAAACCGCCATGACCCAAGCACTCTTTGGATCGTTGCGCTCAGGCTGTGTGTCCTGCTCCTCCTCGCCCTCCTCATTCTCTCCTGGCTGGACCGCTGACCCGTCAGCATTGATCCTTGAGGTCTTCAAGACTCTGCCACGGTAAACGAGGTCGCGAAGGTGTGTAGAGCGCAGATGCGAAGACTTGATGCCGAGGACGAAGGATATGGCGTCCATGGAATTGGACTTTCCGGAGCCATTGGGACCGATGATGGAGGTGAAGTACGAGTCACCGAATAGAAGCTGGTGATGGCCTTTGTAAGACTTGAAGTTGAACAGTTCGAGGCGGATGAGCTTGCCCATGTTGGGTGTTTATTTAGCGGGCACCGAAGATATGTGTAGGTGGTGTTTCCTTAGATCTTGTCGCAACTGTGTGCGCAAGCTTTCGTGAGAAGGAAATTTGTAGCCGTATCTATCTCATAATCGAGATTATGTCGTCGGTACGTTGTGGTGTAGAGCGCAAGCTCTTTCGATTATGGTTATGCTTGTCGCGATGTGCCAGTCGCGGTCTGTCGCAAGTATTCGCGGTTGGCGCCTTGTGGATTGACGCGACTAGAAGGCTGTCACGTGCTACATAAATGCGACCCCCACTGAGTCGCCGCCAGCTCCATTTTCGAGGCGCAGCTCAAAGAAGCAAGAAATGCCAAGGATATATCATTTTGGCGATTGGTTTTAATAAGAGTGAGGTAGCTGAATGTTAGACTTTATTTACTTCTAGCTTTACATATATACGTTTAAGCTATCCTCGCTTAGCAGAATAGGTAACCTCGGAGCTCTCGCTGTTCTCTCAGTTCTCCAGGTTTTGAAGTTCCCCAACGCGTGGTCCAAGCATCCCCCCCAAGTGACCCAGGATAGGCTGTGGTGGCATCAGGCTCCTTTCTAACTGGTCGAGGGGCTTGTGTCAAGTCTTAGCGGGAGTTATGGGGAACCAAGCAAGGCCCGTGCCTCTGGCTGTTTCAAATTCACTTAAAGGCGGTTTGCCCGTGAGACGTGTGAGAGCCATGCTTCACCATTGGCACGAATACTTCTCCTTCGACAAAAGTACAGCACCCGCGCATTCAACCAGGAACACTCGTTTTGCAACAACGACAGCTGCGACGACACCATCTACGACGTCGACAACAACACACTCACTAAGTTTGGACCTGTCGCCAAGCGCCTAGCATACCACAAGCCCTCTTAGCATTGCTGAGCACGCGGAGGACACGGATCCGAAACGTCGACACAACACGCAAGAAAAAGGGATTCGGGAATAGGAATCTTGTATGGCACTGCGCCAACGATAACATACACGCCAATCGATTACGACTTCCAGGCGAGCAACCTTTAGACAGCTGCGATAAGCTCCAGCCTCTGGCAGAACCGAGCTGATTAGCGCCGAGACGGCCAACCTCAACCGCAACCACGAGCGCAAGCTCCCTCCCACTGACTCAAAATTCAAGACTCCTGAAGCACTATGGAGAGCGATCAAATCCAAACTAGCGACATGATGGAGGATAAATACATTGGCCTCGCCCTTGCGGTGGGGTCTACTCTGATGATTGGGACATCCTTCGTCATCACCAAACTTGGCCTGATGCACGCAGAAGAGCATTTGGGCTTTGAAGGAGACGGTTTCACATACTTAAAATCCCCGATATGGTGGGGAGGAATTATCACCAGTACGCTTCACCCGCGTTCAGACCATTTTACTTACTAGTTTCAATGCTATTCGAAACTGCTCTCGCCCAATCTTCACATGGACAATGCTAACCAGTTACCCAGTGGTCCTCGGCGAAGTAGCCAACTTTGCGGCCTACGCCTTCGCCCCCGCCATCCTCGTCACGCCCCTCGGCGCCCTCTCCGTCCTCATCGGCGCAGTGCTGGGCTCCTACTTCCTAAAAGAAGAGCTCGGAGTCCTCGGCAAATTAGGCTGCGCAATCTGTTTGATCGGCTCCGTCATAATCGTGCTCCACGCGCCGCCCGACGCGGAGATCGAGACCGTGGATGAGATTTTGCATTATGCTATTCAGCCAGGTAGGTTGTTCCATCCTGATAATGGAGAGGTCATGAATGGGAAGGCACCGGGCAATTGGAGGGTCGAGCTGATATATAAACCCTCAGGCTTCATGCTCTACTGCACCCTCGTCGCAATCTTCACCTTCATAATGATTTACAAGGTCGCGCCTCGGTATGGCCGCAAGAACCCGATTGTCTATGTCTCCATCTGCTCTGCCGTTGGCTCGATTTCGGTCATGTCAGTCAAGGCATTCGGCATTGCCTTGAAATTGACGTTCGCTGGCAAAAACCAGTTCAGCCACCCCTCGACATATGTGTTTATGATTGTGACGGTGGTGTGTATCCTGACGCAGATGAACTACTTCAACAAAGCGCTCAGCCAATTTCCGACGAGTATCGTCAACCCCGTCTATTACGTATCTTTCACTACTGCGACTTTAGTTGCGTCGTTCATCCTCTTCGGCGGGTTTAATACGGTTGACACGGTCAACACTATCTCCTTGCTCGCCGGGTTTTTGGTCATCTTCACGGGTGTCTACCTGTTGAATTTGAGTAGAGGCGATCCGGACGGCCATAAAATGCTAAACCGCGGAGTCACCGGCCCAGATGGTATTGGAACAGACATGATAAGCAGTATTCAGACAAGGAGGAGTATGCAAGCCAGGAGATCGGACTCTAGATTGTCGACTGGGAGTGCGGGCCCATGGAGGGGGAATGATAGGGATGGGTTGATGAAGGGGTATGATGAGGAGGAGGGGTATGGGCTGGATGACCTTGCGGAGGAGTCGGAGGACGATGCGCCGCTGAGTGGGAAGGTAAGTAGGAATGGGAGTTTGAGGGGGAAGGTGAATGGGAAGGCTAAGGCGAACGGCGTCAGGCCGTTAAGCCTCAGCATAGATCCACGCCTGATGCAGAACGGAGGCGTACGATCACCTGGAGGGAGATCACCGAGAGGGGGTTCGAGGAGTAGTAGTGGGCCGAGGAGTCCGAGGATGAGTCCGCGTCTCTCATAATGATGTTCGAATAGGCCACCAAGGAGAAGCATGAAAGAAGAGCACGCTGCATACGAGCTAGATGGCTTTATTCGATCCTTATACAGTTTACGGGAAAAACGATGCGCTACCCAGAATGGGCTGTGCGGCTCCGTGGATGGAGCACATTTCGCATATAGGAATGATCGCATGAAGTCACGGCGTTCAGGATGGGGTTGGGGTATAACAAGGGAGGGAACATATATGGTTTAGTTTTCGCTGCCGAGTTTACGAGGCCAAGTTTACGAAACTGCCGTTAAGAAGCGGCTGTAAGTGTATAGTAGAGCTGTGCTGTACGAGAACTACTATTCAAGGTGGCCTCTGGCTTTTCGTCAGCTCTGTGAAATTGCTGTCGAAGACATTTGGTGCTGTGAGGGTTGAAACTAGGCCCACCATTGGTGCCACCTCGGTACTTAGATACGGAGGCACTTTGTGTAATCTGGCTGGTCACGAGCCGTAGGTGTCTAGGCTCGCGACCTTTGCTCGTTCGTTCAGCATCAGCTTCTGTGGAGCTGCCACGTTTCAAAGTGATATCCCCCAATGCCTCACTGTACGGTACTGTGGGTGTGTGCGCCAAAGATCGTGTTCAATCGCTGACTCAATTGTTAGGGTCCCACAGCCAGTTAACAAACACTATGGACAATGCCGCCCAACTTCCGAACGTTCAAACAAGCGAGCCGCAAGCCAAGGCACGAGGCGAGAAAGCAACTCCACTGTTGCTCTCCGCGGTCAGGAATCGCAGGCTATGAGTGCGCATGAACTGGATCAGGCGAGGCACGAGTAACCGTGTCATGACAGCGACAAAGAAGAGCCCAGGGGCTCGCCGGCTAAGCGACGACGAGGGAAACCCCAGGTGGAAGAAGACCAAGTGTCGAAGGCGTTCGAGTTTAGGGAGAAGCTGCGGCATGAACCGCCTGAGCTCCAGGATATATGGTGTTTCCATGTATGTGATTCGCTGCAAAAGGGGTTTAAAGACGAAGGCGGAGGGCAAAATGAGCTTGACAGGAAGGCAGGGTGTCTGGATCTGATGACTGAGCGAGAGATATTAATTTCCTACCCTGACTGGCTTGTAGACGCTGTTCAAGAAGGAGAAGCAATTTCAGTCAGACACCTACAATGAATTCAAAACCGACTGTCAAGAGACTTGAAAGATGTGGGAGCCTAGGCTGGCACACGGAAAGGAGTACGAGGATTAGGTGAAGACTAAAAACCCATTGCACGAACTAACAGAGTTGCGACGGAAGCGCACACCTTGAGCTGAATATTTGAGATCAATCCAGACGAAGCAACGATATCTATTCCACTTAAGCCGCTTGACTCTTACCAGGCAATTACGAGATGCTTAGCCACGAGTTTAATGCTTCGTGAATCCCTGTTCTTGGCTGCCTGTCAACATCAGCTCGTTAACCCACTTCGTGTATTGGACGTCATTTCCTTGCGATCAGTCTCCCTCTCTAAGCTCAACCTCTTCGATAAGCTATAGTGAGTATCATCTCGTGTCAATTACTTTACCTGAAAACGCAGCAAGTACCGACTGGTGCAGAATTCTAAGCATCTCTACTAAATGTTAAACGACTGTACGTGGTCACGAGTTTGATGCTACATGAGGTGGTAATTGGTGTAGTCTTGGCTGCATGGTCAGCTCGTTAACCAACTTCTAGGCATGGCAACGACATTTATTGCAAATCATCGCTGCAAAATTCATCCGTTATGAAGGTTAATAGTGGGTAACACTTGGGGCGAGATACTATAGCTAAGAACTACAAACCTAGAATAGCTGTTTCTTACGTACTTCGTGACTAGGGCTTCATTGCCCAAGCATACGATCGCAGCCAGGTGGCGGCTGGCAGTACATAGAAAACTGCAGCACCAAAAGTAACTATGTTCGAGGGTTATTAAAGCGTCTCTACCACTGCCTTTTCAAAGTCTCGTGGTGTCAATCTGTTGTTAGAAGATGAGAAAGGAGATAACCCAGGGCATCAAGCATCGGTACGAGAGCAACATGTCAAGCCACCCTCTCAGGAGTTTCAGTTCAGAGAACGACACTGGCATGAACCGCCTGAACTTGAGCTCAAAAAAGAATTAAAGACCGGGTCAATCTCCCAAACCGAGCATGATTGGAAGGCAGGGAGTCTGGACTCCTGTGACGAGGTGATGATCTTGTTACGATACCGCCGTTGGGGGGGGGAATGGGGATAGCTGGCCAGGGATACTACAAGTGGACCCAGCAGAGTAAGAATTCTACAGGGACCCTTCTCATGAGGGGCTTAATAAGGAACTAGCTCTTGATTTTAGCGAACCGGCCAGAAGAAGGGGAGATCTCGTTAAGGCACATGGGAAGCGGGAAGGAGAGAAAAGAGCTAGCGGAGATCGAGAATAGGTTGAGGGAGTTGGAGGAGCGGAGGAGTAAGCGTGTATTAGATAGTAAGGTTCGAGATTAAGTGCAGATAATGGTCGGAAATTGTGGGGTAAATGCCAGGCTTCTACAGTATCTTGTCCATGCCACGACCTTGTGTTACCTTTTGCATGCTACATCAACTGAACTCGTCTTCGTTCCAGACGGGACCGCAACTTTCTGGCCCATCATCGGCGGTCAACAAAATTCGTCGGTATCCAGTGAGGCCAGATCGATTTCCGAAAATCAAAACATCTGGTTTGAACCTTGTTAGTAAACGATCGATGCTAGTGTTAGTGGACTGTTCTAATGTGGGGTAGGCATTACGACAACAAAGCAGGAAATTGTCGAAACTCCGAATATTGAGGTGTCTCAGCAGTCAGGCTCAAAGAGAGAGGCTCCTACCGCTTTTCGAGGTCCTAATGCCAAAGACCGTATGCAGGCAGAATCGATTGATCGACGCCCTGACATACATGATACAAAAACCGATACTGTTTTGGCGGCCGGCTAAGCATCGATATCAAAAAACTCAAATAGGCCACAAACCATTAGCAAACTCCACCTTCAAGTTCAGAGAAAGACATTATTACAAACCACCTGAGTTTCACGATACACTTCCAGTTTCGCGGGATTGTTGCGATGAGCTACAGAAGGAATTTAAGGAGGGAGGAGGGCCCCAGAAGGAGCTTGACTGGAAGACTGGGACTTTTGATCCATTTGTTTAAGACGTACATATTTTCCAGTTATGTATCGTAGATTACAAGCTCTGAGCTAGAAGCAAAGTCTGAGCAGAAGCAGCACTTTTATGCTAGTTCTGGACGAAAGTGGATATGCACATTGAAAAGATGGTAGGAGGAGAAGTTTGCGCATAATAGTACACACGGAAAACTGTGAAGAATCGAAATGAGATCGTACATTGATTGTGAGAATTGATGAAGGTACGACGGGAGTGAAGGATGTCCGTTAGTTACTTCGTTTTGAGCTCATAGTCCCATGTTCCCCTTTCATCGTGAACGAATACAAGGAAAACACTAGAATAAGGGGCCCTTCGAAAACAACATAGCTGTGCTGATGCTCCTTTGAGTATATACAAACCATGCTTTGAACTTTAAAGGCTTTGTGAAAATGAACAAGCAAGCAATAAAAGTAGATAAAAAAACCCATGTAAACATGAACTTGAGTCTCGTTTGTGTCCAGCAGCACAACTGACGACGTAAGCCATTGATATTTACCGCTAACACCAGCGTCTTCCACACCAACAAGTCCACGTAAGACTAGCAAACCATTTTCACAGCAGACTCGAAGGGTTGGGAAAGAGCACTCCTCTTAGAACACTCCACGTCAAAGCTCAACTACAATCGCAATGGCTCCCACCGCCAGCATAATTGCCCTCTTTTGGGTTGCATATGTCATCACTTCTTTGGTTACCTACCTCAACATCTCTGCCAATGGTGTCTCCCTCGCAGCTCTTATCCTCTCGACTACCGCCGCCTTCTCGGCTGTTATTGGAGCTACCGAAGCCCTCCTCGCCGCCAAGGTCTTCCAGACTGGACGCCTCCAGCTCGATGGGTTCATGAAAGACTGCAACAAAGCTAAGGCCGACGACTTCCACAAGAACAAGACATGCCTAAAATACCCAAAGCTCGACATCGTCTTCACCGCCCTCCTGGACAACGAAGCAGCGACAATCATTGAGACAATCCTGCACAACATGACGATCATCGTTTATCCACCATGCAGAACAAAGTGGACGCTCGTTTACAACACCAAGTCGAACCAGAAGATGGAAACCGGTTTGGAGGCAGAGATGCGCCGCAAACTGCTAGGCATTGAGTTGATTTTCGTGCCTGATAGCAATACCAAGGCTGCGAACCACAATTACTGGCTTTCCAAGATGAGCTTGAACCCATGCAGCGTCATCCTGCTTCTCGACGCTGATCACATTGTTCACTCACTCGGTCCATTGATTGCATGCACCAAGCTCGGTCTTGACTCGGCTAAGAACAACCTCGCCTGCATTCTCGGTCGCTGTATCGTCCGCCCTTCCTTCCCGCCGACACTGCTTAATCGTATAGCAGCAGGCGACCAGGATTTCTTCTCCACTATCTGGCAGCCGGGGCGTGCGGAGCTTTTTGGGCAGGCGATCTTTACTGGTAGTAATGGGTATTGGTGCGCCAAGAAATTGAGGCAACTGAGCTTCAATACCGAGGCTGCAATTGAGGATGTTGATCTGAGTTTCCAGGCTTTGAGCCAGGGCTGGGATATTGTGCACGATACGTCGGTTATTAGCTATGAGCTCGCACCTGGAAGCTGGAGAGGTTACTATAATCAGCGGAGCCGTTGGGCCCAGGGTTACCTCCAACTCGCCCATCAGCTCGTCTCTCGGTTCTTGGCTGGCGAGCTTGAATCGTCTCTGTCTATTGGTAGTAAGTCGTCTTCCTCTCCCCTTAACATCGCCTCATCACTAAAGCAACTTCCAGCTTACATATCACTGTTCTCCCTAACCATCGGCAAAGAGATAAACGCCTATCTCACAAACCAGTACTGGCTTCTCCTCATTGCTCTGCTCTTCCGCGCGGCCGCCAAGCCAACCATGATCTTCGCCACCATCAAGTATTATCCAGTCCTCGTTATGCTCTTCGCACTGAAGGCACACCTCGACTTCGGCGTCAAGAAACCCATCATTGTCTCCCAGCTCGCGAGTGCCTACGAGTTCCGCGACTTCTTCAACGACTCCTACCAGGACCCAACAACACCTTCAAGGTTTATCGCCATCTGTGATCGTATTCTTGGATACATCTACCCCTTCATCACCTCTTCCATGTCTATTATGGGACACTGGTACGCCATTTTTGGATCTAGCTCTTGGAAGGCGAACCCAACGCCTCGCCTCGCAGCTCCAGTTACCACCACCGTCCCGTTGGATACCGACATCGCTGTTGAGGTGAATATGAATACTCGCAGACCATCTATTGCTCCTGGGCGCAAGCTTTCGATCGTTTTGAGAAACCGCGTCGAGAGCATTGCACTTGGCCATGGGCCAATCTCCCCTAGCTACAAACCAAAGTTGATGAGCCCGAGAGGGGTGTTGAAGCGTGCGAGAAGTGGAACTGTTGGAAGATGAAAGGATACAACTTGCATCTGGTACATGGAGGTGAATAGAAGCCGAGCAGACCATGCGTCCTTGGGTGGACGCCCGTCATCTGCCTAGGTCCACTTAGGGAGGCTAGGAAGTACTGTATAACACTGTTCACTGGCATCGAAAAACATGAACCAATAGACTGTATAACAATATAAGGGAATGAAGCAAACCCAAATCAAAGCATGATAATTGCGCAACTTATGTACTTGTAACTGAGGTGATCATCTCTGACTGGTGAGACTGCCTTACCGCCACAAGATTCCGAAGAGCCTCGCCATCGCAGCACAAGAAAGCTAATATCATTGAACACCAAGCCATTATAAATCTGAATAAACTAGCACTTCTATGGAAAAATGTAAACCTCTAAACAAAAGGCGTTGCCCATCACTGACCAGTTATGTCCAAATTCGAACATTGGAACCCTTGTGGCGAGGGCAAGGGGGTCGTTAATGAGCAGCATCGTTGCTGAACACCTTAGAAGAGGGTTGTATATACTTGCTTAAGTATAAAACGACTAACTAATTGAGCGTATAGCAGTGTTATATGAATTTCCTTGTTCTCGGCGACTCCATGAAGATACTTAAGAATGGAGTGACGTCTTCATTGCCGCCTGTCTAACTTTCTGCTTATGTAAGCGCTTCCGCGAGAACCTCGCCATCATGATCGCGAGCCTGAATACACATGCCGCCAATCATACCTGTATTAACCACTTTTTTACCTTCTTGCCACTCCGCCTTCAATAGCGGAAGACAATATCAGGAAGGCGTACCCATTTCCGCCTAATACCACGAATCTCGTCGACGAAGGCGCCCTAGACAATTCCCCTTCGACCCGGCAATCAACCGCTCCCGCCACCATTATGAGTGGTTTACTTAGACAACCTGGTCGCCTCGCTCGCCTTTCGAACACGACACTTAGATGCGCCAGCAGAACAAGCTTGCGCGCAGCTACACCGTTGACCGCGAGGTTAGCAAGAACCTATGCGACCGAGCCACCGAAGAACGACGACAAGGCCGGCAAGCCGGCGCCGGGGACAGAGAACCTATACAAGGACCCAAAGTCGCCCTTAGAAAAGGATGCAGGAAAGGAGGGAGAGAATGCTGCGCCAAAACTCGACGAGGGCTTTGTCCCACTCAGCCCGGAGGATGAGAAGGCAATGAACGAGTTGTTGGAGACATTGAAGAAGGGGCTGCCAGCCGGCCAGGTCAAGAGCGTGGAGGAGAGCTTTGAGCAGATTAAGAAGCAGGGCATTCCGGTCGAGGTCAGAGAGATCATGGATAGTGTCAGGAATGGTCAGAAAATGACCCTGGGAAATGCTGGCAAGCTGATGAGAATCATGTCGCAAGTGCAGAAAGGCAAGTATGCGCCAGAGGCCAAGAAACAGCAGACGGAGTTCAAGTCCAGCCAGCACCAGGAGAGCTCATCAGGTGGCAACAACGGCGGCAACAAGGGTGGCAAGGAGAGCAATGAGGAGGGAAGCTTTAAGACTTTCGAGTTCAAGTTCGACACCAACAACTTCTTGCTTACCGCATTCCTTGCATATATGACCTACCGCCTTCTCATGCCAAGCGACGCTTCAAGAGATATCACATGGCAGGAGTTCAGGACAACGTTCCTGGACAAGGGACTCGTTGAGAAGTTGACCGTCGTCAACGGAGACAGAGTCAGAGTCTCATTGCACAGGGAGGCGACACAGCGCATGTATCCAGAGTCGCCAGCAGCTAAGGATGGCAACTTCCACTACTACTTCTCCATCGGTTCTGTCGATGCTTTCGAGCGCAAGCTTGAGGATGCTCAAGACGAGCTGAGAATTCCAAGCAAGGAGCGCATTCCAGTCAACTACACAACTAGCACTTCCATCACTTCTCTTCTCATCAACTTCGCCCCAACCATCTTAATTCTCGGAGGAACCCTGTTCTTGATGCGCCGCATGGGTGGTGGTGCCGGCGGTGGTGGAGCTGGTGGCGGTGTCTTCGGCATGGGCAAGTCCCGCGCCAAGAAGTTCAATCACGAGACCGACGTCAAGATTCAGTTCAAGGATGTGGCTGGTATGGACGAGGCCAAGGCAGAGATCATGGAGTTCGTTTCCTTCTTGAAGACTCCAGAGCAGTACTCCCGTCTCGGTGCCAAGATCCCACGTGGAGCTATCTTGTCCGGACCACCAGGTACCGGTAAGACATTGCTTGCCAAGGCCACTGCTGGAGAGTCCGGCGTGCCTTTCTTCTCTGTCTCAGGTTCCGAATTCGTCGAGATGTTCGTCGGTGTTGGCCCATCGCGTGTACGTGACTTGTTCGCCACGGCAAGAAAGAACACACCATGTATCATCTTCATCGATGAGATTGATGCCATCGGAAAGGCCCGTGGAAAGGCTGGTGGCTTCGGCGGTGGAAACGACGAGCGTGAGTCCACGCTTAATCAGATATTGACTGAGATGGACGGCTTCAACACCTCTGAGCAGGTTGTTGTCCTTGCTGGTACTAACAGGCCTGATGTTTTGGATAAGGCTCTTATGAGACCGGGTCGTTTCGATAGACATATCGGTATCGACCGTCCAACCATGGATGGTAGAAAGCAGATCTTCAAAGTTCACCTGCAGAAGATTGTTACTCACGAGGATATGGAGTATCTTCAGGGGCGTCTTTCGGCACTCACTCCGGGTTTCTCTGGTGCTGATATTGCCAACTGCTGTAACGAGGCCGCTCTTATTGGTAAGCACAGTACCATTCCTATCTTTCTTGTGTCATGCTAACTGGTTTTCTCTAGCCGCCCGTACCAAGGCTGAATCCGTCAAGATGGAGCACTTCGAGCAAGCCATCGAGCGTGTGATCGGAGGTCTCGAGAAGAAGTCCCTCGTCCTCAATCCAGAGGAGAAGCGCGTAGTCGCCTACCACGAGGCCGGCCACGCCATTTGCGGTTGGTACTTCAAGTACGCCGACCCACTCCTCAAGGTCTCCATTATCCCCCGTGGACAGGGGGCTCTCGGATACGCACAATACCTCCCAGCCGGCGACACCTACCTCATGAACGTCAACCAACTGATGGATCGTATGGCTATGTCCCTTGGTGGTCGTGTGTCTGAGGAGTTGCACTTTCCTACCGTCACATCTGGTGCCTCGGATGATTTCAACAAGGTCACCAAGTTGGCAACGGCTATGGTTACCCAGTGGGGTATGTCTAAGAAGGTCGGATATATCCACTTCGAGGACAATGAAAACAAGCTCACCAAGCCATTTGCTGAATCGACAGCTCAAACCATCGATGAGGAGGTGAGGAGGATTGTGGATGAGGCGTACAAACAATGTAAGGATTTGCTGGAGGCGAAGAAGGATGAGGTTAAGGTTGTTGCTGAGGAGCTGCTTAGTAAGGAGGTCTTGTCGAGAGATGATATGGTTAGACTCCTTGGTAAGAGACCGTTTGATGATAACAAGCACTTCGAGAAGTACTTTGGTGGTGGGGATGGTGGAAAGGGTGCGCCACCGCCTTTCCCATCAGGGTTCACTGACTCCCCTACCAGCGGTCCAGTTCCTCCTATGGCATGAAAAACTTAGGATGTGTTGAACTTGGCGGTTTTGGGATTTTGGCGACGAATTGGCCTGAAGGGCCCAAGAGTGGCTAGGGGAGGACGACAGAGGAAGCGGGAGGATGGGCGTCAGATGAGACGCGAACACTCTTCTCTAAGTGCGCCGGAGCACAGCACAGTTCATTCCCTTTTTGTGTACCAGTCATTGCATTATTGGGCGTTTATAGATGACTCTTCTTTCTTCGAGAAGGATAAATAAGGTGATGATGGTAAATACAATGTATACTATGTGGATATCAATTTTTTTTCTCTGGAGTTTACTTGCCTGTTTTGTTCCAGTTGTGGTAGCCACACGAATTTTGGATGCTATGAATTCGAGGGTTCATTTGTTGTGGAGCTGGGTGCTCGCCAGATCACGACGCCGAAGTCGCCCCTGCCTCCATCACCACCGGAGTCGCTCCCCGATCTTCCAAAATGGCACGCACGCCAGCGGCGATTTCTTCAGGACTGGAAGACAGGCCGACAACCCATACCTTCGCACATCTTCTCATATCTTTACACTCTAGGCTTTCGGACGCTGAGCATCTTCACCACCATCCTTACGCGTCCTTATCACATTCGCTACACACTCACTCCGTGTACTTTAACCGTCACGCTGGGCAACTGCTCACCCGACGCCAATATGTCGACCTGCTGGTCCCCACCACTTCGAGAAATAAGCAAAATTCTTGACAAGCTCCACGCCGACAAGGATGGCAAGCAAAGAGATTTCTCAGCGAGGGTGATTCGTCAATCTCGCAGATGTCTTGCCTTCACCATCATGCATGGTAAGTCTTCGTACTCCTTCATCCCTCCCTGTTCCGAAATGTCCAAGAACGAGAGAATGAGGATCAAGAGTGAGGGGCTGACCCTGTGTTAGCTTATTGGTATAACTCGGAGCCCGCTGCGGGCGAACCTCTCGAGAATGTCATCTCAAGAGCAATGGAGATGGCGGCGTGCGAGGCGGCGGGAGTAAATGAAAGGTTGAAGTTGGGAATTTTGATGACGCGTCCACTGCACTGTAGCCTTCGGTTACTGCTTCCAGCGGGAGAAGCCAATCCTACGGGCTACTTACCAGCATACGAGTCCTTAGTCAAGCAAGAAACTAAAGCCAGGCCTACGCTAATACATTCGCCTATGCCACCGGTGGTCGATGGTACTGGTATGGGGGGTTTGGGACGACCTGAGCCCATGGCACCAGAGACACAGCCGCACTTTCATGATGGTGTTCCAACAACAGGTCATATAGCCTCCATGGCCCAGGAGCCGATAGGGACCCACTTCCATGACCACATAACAGACTCCCCACATCCCGGACCCGTTAGCCGGCATAACTACGTCGTCTCCGGCACGAACCGACGTTCATACAAGAGGTGTGTACCAGCACCAGCTATGGCTTCATGTTTGCCACTCCCTATGGTCCTGCCCATGACGGCGCCGTATTATGGACAAGGGCATGTGTATCTTGGCCCTCCCCATTCCCGACATTTTGAAAAAGACAATGATATGAGACCTGTGACCCAGGCGACGAGTAATTTGGAGCTTGCAATGTCTGAGGCAGAGGCAAACGATGGCTGGGTGACGCCGCCAAAGTCCTATGGTAGGGCCGAAGTGCCGAAGTGGCAGCAAGGTGTGCAGCTGACTGAGGGGGCGGCAAAGGATAAGCAGCCAATGCCAGGTACTGGTGTGATAATCACGCCTCCATATACGCCGGAGAAGGGTTTTGTTGGTATGACTGGGCCTCCACAGATGGGAGGCGGTGGTCCTGCGGACGATTTGTTCAGTCCGAGTCAGCTTGCGAAGGATGTAGACACGATGGAGGTGAAACAGAGGCAGCATGAGTCTCCACTTGAGGGTAAGGTGTGGCTGCTACCTGGTTACACCTCTCCTTTAGCTGTGAAGACACGGCCGCAGCGTGTTATTCCTAGATTAAAAGGAGCTTGCAGCAAGCCTGCTGAAGATGTCTCTAAGGTGAAAACAGAGCCGCGAGTTATTCCGGGCCTGGGCAGACAGGCACGCGGAGCTGGCGGAGCTGTGGACAATCTGTTCAGTCCGAATCAGCACACGAAGAATATGGAGATGCTCAGGTTGAGCCGAAGGCAGGAGGAATGTGTACGTCAAGGGAAGGAACGTGGGATCCCAGTTTGTATTTCTCCTCAGATTGAGAGACCATTTCTGCAGCGAGTTATTTTGGGTTTAGAGGGTGCATGTGCTCTGCCCATGGGACATGCCTCTGAGGAGAAGAGAAAACAGCGAGCTAGTCCAGGTTGGGGGAGTGCGAGCAGTCAGCATACTGAGGATGTTTCTAAAGAGAAAGCAGATAGGGGAGTTATTCCGGGCTTGGGAGCGGCAAGTCTGTCCTCGGGAGAATTTGTTATGGTGATGACAAAGCGCCGAGCGATTCCGAGCCTGGGAGGTGCAAGCAGCCAGATTTCCGGAAAGGTTTTCGACGAGGTGAAAGAGCCACAGCAAGCTCATCCAGATTTTGGCGATGCCATCGATCCGCTCATCAAAAGTGCTCTCGACAGAAACTTGGAGAAGCAGCCACAGGTCCAACGCCGGGCTAATCTAAGCGTAGGAAGTGCAGTCAGCCAACCGGTTAAAGCCGAAGGCGTTTCGGCCTTAGAGGATACGCAACTGGGAGCTGACATCGCAGGCGAGGGTGTTCACTCAGAGAGAAGTTATCTGGAGTACATCTCGCCACATACAAAATCGACTGATCTTGTAGAGGATCATCTTGGTGAGGGAAGGGAGCTATCGGATGAGTATATGCGCAAAGCTCGCCGCGGCAAACTGGGAAAGAAAGCTCGGAATAAAGCCGAAGAAGTTGACAATGAGAATAAACAGGCACAAAGAGTTGTTTCAGGCCTAGTTGGTGCAGCTAGACAGCCTGGCGAAGCTGCAGACGGCTGGAAAAAGAAGAAGCAGGGGGTTGCTGATTTAAAGACTCCCGATGGCCCGCCCAGGAGAACGCACAGCAACATGCAGAAAAAGCCGGATGAATCGGTAAATAAGCGTGATTTGCAAAAAGGGGAGCCTGCGCGCAAGGTTAAGAAAAGTGGTTGTGTGTACTGTAACAAACTGGGTGGCACGTATTGGTGTGATCCTGAGATTGGGTTAGGAAATAGGTCGTATATGCGGGGTGAGTTGGCTTTATGCTCTTCCTTTGATAGCCTCTCCCTGTTTAAACTTTTAAGATACGCAGAATTAGGTCTGGGATTGAATGCTAATAAACTCAGCCCTGCTCCAACCCCTCCAATCCCATAACTACGCCCGCCTCCAATCCCAAGCCGATAAAGACATGCTCTCGCGCATGATATCCCACATCGCCCACAACCCTGGTACATCGCTTGGACGGATATGGAAGTCCAGTATCCTGAACACTGGATGCCAGCCTTGGTTTGAAATTGTGTCGGGGCCTTATATTTATCGCTTTCGTTGGGAAGTTCTGTTGCAGTACTTGTTGTATGCTCCTGCACCGTTGTGCTGGCTTGTGGACCAGGCGTGGAACCGGCGATGGGGTTTGGATTATTGGCAGGGCGTTGCTGCAAGGGAAGAGGTGCTTGCTTAGACGGATAAGCAGTGCAATGATAAAGCGAAGACCTGGTATGGCTGAACTGGGCGGTGCCTGGTGCGTTGTTTGTGGGTGTATGGAGTGTTTGGATAAAGGCATGGATATGCTACAGCGATGTTTGATTGGGTTTTGAAGTCTTCAATGGTTAGACTGAAGCGAGAGGCTGTTGTTGACTTTGTTGGAATAGGTGGCAGATATCTGTGTGTTGAGAGTAATTCAATCATGTCTTCAGGTGCTGTCGTCGGTGCCGTCTGCCCGCAATTCGTTGGCAATTCCAGCTTCCTCGTAGGCGCTCGTGGAAAGAACCCATTGGGCTGAAGGCCGCTTCTTTGCTCCCAACTACGCCAACCGATGTATGATTTTCACGCCCTCTTCATAACTCTTTTTATGCGCTTTAACGTGCTCGGCCCTTTCTTCCACATGCTTTCGTAATATTCAGTCACTTCGTTCCTCAGTGCGGCACAAAACTCAGGCGGTTCATAATAGAGTCCTTCTCCGAGGTCAAACTTCTTCAGCAACGTGACGACCCCATCATCTAATATTGATGTTGGAGGCTCTAACTCAGCGTATCCGCTTGGTCGTTTATTGTCGTCTTGCGCTACCAGCGACTTTTTGAAATTCTTTGCTTCGCGGAAAGCCTAGGCGAAAACGCTTCTGTAGTCTTCAAATCGAGTTGTCTTCGACAGAGCGACTTCCTCCATACCATCAACCGGCATGACGGCAGATTAATGCTTAGCTACGGCCTTATGGCGACTGGTTGCTAAAGAGACTGATAGCGGCAGACTTTATGATGGGTATAAGTACTGCTGTTCTGGAGGAAGATGACGCGAGGCGTTCTACAGCTTATTATTTAGTTTACTCACGACAGAGATTTTGTCGGCAAAAGATGATACCTCTTACCATCAACCGTTGAAGTTATACTCGTAGGAGTGGGGTAAACGCATCGGAACTTCCGTGTGCAGCTAAGGTAACACGGCACACCCTTGTCCAATGGAACGCTCCTCCACACACGTTGTTAGAAGTAAATGATAGTTGCCTTAAGCTTGCATACTTGGCAGCTTAATTAGCTCCTTAATGATGGCATATCAGATACGAGTCGTAGCAGTGTACACATTTGGAGGGTAGAGACGAATGAATACAATAAACCCTTCACTTCAACGAAGAGCCTCTTATAACGTCCACACAACCCATCACTTCTTCTCTTCCCCATCTCACGACCACAAAGACCACCACCACACCGTCAACAACAACCGCCAAAAATCCAAAATGATTTCGAAGGTCTAATTGAATTCACAAAAAAGGTCGTACTGGGGCTCGAACCCAGGACTCAGGTAAGTTCAATAGTCATTCTACCAGATGGGAGAATTTTCTCAAAAACCCACGTGCTAACCGCTACACTATACAACCGCGATATAAACTAAAGTGCTTTCCAAAAATATATTCAAAAACGGAAAAGAGGTTCGGGTCGTGGTTGCCAGATTGTGGTTTCATACTGACATGGAAGGAACAATTAACAACCAGAAGGGGTAGCGTTCCTCAGGCTCTACTTTCCTGACTTCGCTGAAGTTACGTCTATATGTCCCGACCTAGGAAGGCCACGGTGCTGCTTTCATATTTTGGAAAATATCAAATGTTCTTCTCTCCAGTTTTCAACCGACTAGGTAGCATCCTTACTCTAAAGGACAGTTGCAGAACGGTAATAATATTTCACTAGTCGCCACGGAAGTATAGCGGATTTCACAAACTTCATGCCATCCAGAATAAAGTCTTGGTTTCCGCATAAAATCCACAATGTAAAAAGAACCTTAAAATCCTCCCGCTCTCCTAGCTGTACCAAGAACTAAACACCAACAACCCACTCACCAAGCTTCGTCAAACCTCCCTCCTCATCCATCAACTGCGCCGCCGGACTGACAAAATCATCCGCACAATGCGTCATCATACCAAAGAACCCATACTCCGTAATCCAAGGCTGCCAGTCGCACCAGCCCGCCATCTCGTACGTGAATTTCTCCACCTCGCCATAATCTCTACTAATACACGCCAACTCTGACACATTTACTGGCATGCTTGGCCACCGCTTGTGCCTCTCCTCTAGGTAAGCGACGGCACCCGCCGTATTGGGACCGTAGTAATGCAACCCTAAGAAGTCCGGTATCTCATTCGCGTCTCTTGCTTGTACTTGAGACAGGAAAGAGTCAAGCCACAGAGTTCCACTGGGATCGGAAGCAGTGGCCGGGCTCACGATCTTGGTACCCCTCTCCCTGCGCAGTGGCACGATTTTCTCAAACCACAGCTCGACAGCCTCCTCCGGCCTAATACCCGCTCTTTCCGGCTCATTGAGAAAATGCATGGTTGGATATGGCTGGCTCAGCGCATACTCGAATTCTGGATGTTGGAGTTGCTCGAGGCCGCGGAACATGGGACGGAATAGGACGTTGGCTGGGAGGCCGGGTGGTGCCCAGGTGTTCCAGTTGTGGCAGGCGATAACGGGGGAAGATTCTGGGATATTGGGGATGGGGACCTTGTCGCGGACTGATGTCCAGTCCCAAAGGAGAGTGCGCTTGTTGGGTTTTGGAACTGGTGGGGAGGGGTTCGATGGTGTGACGCCGGGTGGTGTGATGGTACCGGTTGGTGGGGGGGTTTGGGCGCGTGATGTCATTTTGGCCTTGAGACGTTTGAACATTAGATATTTGATGTTTGAAAATGAAATTTTAGGGTGTGGCAGATATGACGGCTATATAGCTAACTTGTCGGCGGTTCCGATGCGGCAGAGGGTAAGAAGTGCCGATGTATGCGTGCTGAGCTGAGAAGCTGAAAGTATACTACGCGAATGGAATACTGTCGCTACGGGTATACCCGTTCTTGTGATTGAGCAGAAAGTGTAATACTAGACAGGCAAATGTGGCCGCAAAACTGATCGCAGCAACTGGTTAATCATCGTGTTATGAAAACAAGGAATGAAGCACCAAGGACTTGACAGCAGTCCTTGCAGGGGTGATGCCGCGTCATCTGGCCCATATATGGATAACTTTCAATATTGAAGCCTTTAAAATAGATCTAGTTTGTTAACTAGTTCTTAAAAGCCAAGATAGAAGCTTGACCTGTCACAGAAGATGTGACTTTATGATATTTGGCTGTGTCTAATGCTGTGACGTTCATTGGTGGGGTTAAGCGATTAAGTGAGGTTCCCCGCGCCTTATCGGATACCACATCCAGCAGGGTAACGTCTTCTCACACTTGGCGGCAGGTGTACTCCAATACCTTTCCAAAATCCACTACCAATTCCTCACCACTTCCTAGTAAGGTCATAAATCCCTATATTTTGCATAGAAAGGCTGGGATTGACTTCTAAGAACTTTTAAACTTTGCGGCATACTGGTTTCATCATGAAAATCAGTCAAGTAAGTCATCGCCTCGGCTGGTTGTCAAAAGTTAAAAACACTGAAGACTGACACTGGGTCAGCTCTACATATACCCCATAAAGTCCCTCCGAGGTATCCCAGTCACTTCTGCAGAAGTGGTCGACACAGGGTTTGAATATGATCGCATATTCATGCTTCTCAAGGTCGAAAGCCGCAATCCCAACGGTAGTCGGAACGTAAAGAACATGCACGTCACTCGGTTTACAGAGATGTCCTTGTTTAAAACAACATTCAACGGGGCCACTGTTACAGTGTCCTACTCTGGACCAAATGACAGTTTGCCAGAGACATCAATATCTATTCCACTGCAGCCAGATATGGCCAGTTTACCAACGGTTGATGTCGAGATGCACAAGTCTCCCACAACAGCTCTTCTAATGGGAGGCCAATACGGTGAGTGGTTTACCGAGCAGTTTGGGTACGAAGTACTGCTGGCATACATCGGACCCAAAAGAAGGCCAATTCTTGGCAGTTTCTTGCCTCCAGCATCCTCTTCAGCAACAGGAATGCTATCATCCTGGCTGCCATCCGTACTTGCAGGCAAACAGGATTCGCCAGAAACAACAGGTATTACCTTCGCCGACTGCGCTAACTTTCTTGTCGTCACCGAAGAATCACTTGCCGATGCCTCGTCTCGTCTTCCAGATGGCATAGAAATGGACATCAAGAAGTTCCGGCCCAACATCGTCATCTCAGGGTCACTGGCGGTATGGGACGAGGACTTCTGGGGGGAACTACAAATCAAGACAGGCAACGAGGGCGAGGTAGAAATGCCACTGACGGCGAACTGTATACGGTGCACGAGTATAAACATCGATTATTCAACCGGCAAACTAGGAACTGGCGAAGATGGAAAGATGCTCAAGAAATTGATGAAAGATCGGAGAGTGGACAAAGGTGCCAAGTACAGTCCTATCTTTGGACGGTATGGATATCTGGGCAAAGGGCTTGGGAAGAATATCAGTGTGGGCGATGAAGTTATCGTTACGAAGAGGTTGGAGGAGAGGAGTATATGGGGTGAGTGAGCTCCGTATTCGGTGTGCAAGAATACTAACGAGTATATTTAGACTGGCCAGGCTTGGGCAATTGAGGCCGGCCTCGGTGTGTGCTGCTGTAAGACAAATTTTTGTCAACTCCATTATATGGAGACTTGCGGTATTTTCAAGAGCACAAGCATGCGATTTGTCTATGACGTACTGTATCTACCTAATTGGGGCTCAACTCGCGAAAATCGCCGAACTGACAGCGGGAATTACGGAACAGCTACACATGATTGCTATTCTCTCCCGAGTACCTGACGCGTCGCGTGCAATCAATTACTAGCACAAACTTCAGCTCAATGATGACATGACCGCCAAAGAAGGGGTACGCTAACACCACACCCCGAGCTAGCCATGTGCCTAGATCTGGATCGGATGTGTGCTCGTACTATAATGATAGCGTTAAAACCTTATTTTGACAAGAGGTTGACGGAATAAACTTGCCAGCAAGTTATTAGAACGACTACTCCACGATCAACAAAACTGGCTCAAGGTAGAAAACCATATCCACTACGTCCCGCATGCGCGTTCTCCTGTTTCCAGCGGTTGTTCATTTTTGTTTTTTCAACTTGATAGTCATGTATTGTATGTTATGGTCTGCATAGGCTACGGACACTAAAGCTGTCAAAACACTGTCAGTTTTGCCTTGATCCCTGCCTGTCACTTTGCCCGTCTTTACTCGCCGGATAAACATCAAGCCTAGTTTGGTGCCTGTCACTATCCCCACGTTACCACTACTCTAAACAATAGCTTTATAAGGCAATTCTGCTGACAGAGGCAGTGATCGCCCCGGACCCCGAACTTAATGACTTCGAGCATTATCAGCCGTGTACTAGGCTGATTATAAAACATAGATTCTAGCTCGTAAACACTCAAGGGCCAATTGAATTTACGGTAATTGCTTACCTGCCACCCTTTTTCGAGATCCTTACGAAAGTGCCACTCAAGAATGAAATATTTACAAAGCTGCCACGCGTTACACCGTTGCTCCTCATCTGGGCCTCAGCCTGGCTCAGATTCCTCCGTTCTATTTTCTTTTTCCCTTTATTGGTTGGGTGGTCTGGCTGGTGCTATTGTCGTTGCCGTCGCCCCTAAAGGGGTCGGGAACTGGATTCTTCCGCTCGCGCTCTAGGAGTGGTGAGAGTGGTGGGAGAGACTCTACGCGGCCCGCTGCCGCTTCGAGTAGTGCCAAGTGACCACCCTCTCGGTCCTCACTCTCTGTTTCTGGCACGTTGCCAGCCTGGATATCTGGCGAGCATTGGGATTCGACGCCAAAGCCGCAGAAACTTTCACAAAGGCGGTGAGTGGCGGGTGGCAGCTTTGTAAGGATTTTGGGAAAGGGTGGCAGTTTTGTGAGATATCCAGATTCAGATGGCAACTCAGCAATTTGCCGTTAAATTCACCAGTTCGCCAACATCGCCGCCTTTGACCACGGAATTATGTTTTTCTCCATCATAGCCACGTCACCATGTGAGCTATGCGAGATAACCGTGGCCGAAGCTCGAGGCCGACCCATTGAGGCTCCTTCTTCCTCAGAGCCACAGTAAAGTGGAGATGAAGAGAGTAACTTTGATGCTTTGATGACGATGTCATCAGGACTGGCAAAGGCAAGATTGCACGGCCCGATGCAACTGTATATAACTTCGCTGCTCCCTTCGCTTGTTTTTTTTCTCCTGCAGCATTCTCAAGCCAAGTAAGTCTTAACATACCCTCCTCAGTTTCCATTTTTTTTGAAACTCTTCGTTTTCAATACCATCAAAATGCGTTACTCTCTTGCTGCCTCTGCATTGGTCCTTGTGGCCACCTCGGTCTACGCCCAGGGTGAGACCCGGACCCTTGAACCATCCGCCTCCGCTCCAACAGGATGCGACCGCAACTACGCTGGTAGCTTCGAGATCACCGTCATCCCAATCGATGGTACCTCCTCCGCCACTGTCGCAAAGCGTAGTGCTATGCAGCCGAACTCTGACATCACTCCACTTGGCAACGCTGTCAAGCGTAAATCTGTAAGTACCGCCGGTTGAGTTATCTAGTTTTCTGCTTACACAAGTAACAGGCCATGTGCATGTCCTCTGGCACTCTCGTCGCTAATCTCAACAACGGTGTCCTTACCGACTCTCAGGGCCGCACCGGCTCCATCGTCGCCAACCGCCAGTTCCAGTTCGATGGACCAGCCCAGGCCGGCGCTATCTACACTGGTGGTTTCGCCGTCTGCTCCCCATCCCAACACTTGGCTCTCGGTGACTCGGCCGTCTTCTACCAGTGTTCCTCAGGCAGCTTCTTTAACATCTACGATGAGGCCATCGATAAGCTGTGTCAACCAGTCTACATTGAGGTTATCCCTTGTGACGGCTCCGTCATGGGCATGAACGGCATGGCCTCTGACCAGATTGCTGACGGCCAGATCCAGAACGGTGCTGGACAAATAGCCGATGGACAGATCCAGAACGGTGCTGGACAAATAGCCGATGGACAGATCCAGGTCCCATCCATCAACCAGGTAAGTATTGCCCTTTTGTTCTTGTTTGCATATATCATTTAACACATCACTCAAAGATTGCCGATGGTCAGGTTCAGAACCGCCCATCCGCCAACCAGATCGCCGATGGTCAGGTCCAGATCTCTGGCTCTGTTAGCCAGATCGCCGACGGACAGCTCCAGAATACCGGAACCGCTCAGGGCGTCCAGCAGATTGCTGATGGCCAGATCCAGGCTCGCCAGGTAACTGATCCCGCTGCGCCGATCAGCGAGACCGAGGGCTCGTTATTCACCAACGCTGCTGCCCCAAAGAAGGTCGGCCGTGCGCTGGGCCCTGCTGCTGTCGCGGCTGCTGTATACGCTGTTGTGATTTAAGAGACTGAAAACGACCGTTGACAACCTTGAAGGATACAGATAGGTGTCAAGCTGTAATTACGGCGTTGGAAACGGTGAGAGTACATTTTCTAGACATAGGCAGTGGATAAAATCTGAACTCGGCACTGGTGCTTGAGATGGTAACAGTAATATTAAACGAACAAAAAAGGAGTAATATGGTGGATGGGATATAGGATAGAATAGCAGGAGTATATACATGAGGAATGGATATTATACTGCAAACTTACTTCTGCCGCTTGATCGGCTTGTACTACCGTGCATGTTCTCGGATATTCGCCTCCTTTTCTTGCTCATATATGTTTGTCGTTTTCCCAAGCCAGACGAGAGGCGATCGATGATGCAAGATCTCGAGCTAAGCTTCCTTGCCTGACATCGTCTCGCCTTCTTGCGAGATCGAAAATTTTTCCGCTTTGGTGTTGCCACCGTCTTTGCCTGTCTTAGGTCTATACATGCTGTGAGCATGAGCAAGATTATATAGGACCTAAAACAACAAAAAATTCATGGATATGAAATGTAATTTTTACTGGGTAGGGCAAATAGTCGCTTTATTTCTTTGGCTTTATGGTGCCTTCTCAACTCCAACGCGACTCCAAGAGGCGACATGGTAACATTTGACACTCGAAGTCTTGGTTTGCTGTTTTAGAGATGTGGTCATATACTACCATTAGGGGAAGGGATGGAGCCCACCACCATGGGAACGGAAGCGAGATATGTACACCTGATGATGTTGCACTCGCACAAGGGATGGTGGTGTCTGTCGTAGTCGCCTACTTCGCCGCGATCGTTAATCGTACCTCGTACTCGTCCCGCGCGGATCTCAAATGGACGTTAGCTCCGACATTCCTGCAGTGGAATGTGTCAACCACGAAACTCCACCACTTCTCCACCATTTCACATGCGTTCTAGAAGCTTTGTAAGATATACGAATTGAAGACGATCGCATACTTTGGAAGCGTCAAAGCGCAAAGAAATACCGAGGATAGACACGGATCCTGAGCGCAAGACTCCACATACGCGCCAGCACTTCGCCGGATCGAGGACAAAGCACTGAGTGAGGAGTGACGACACCACGGCGACACTGATCGAATTGCGCCAAAATTATGCCAGATCATACGACTTAAGCTAAAGAGCTACTCTCAGCGCCAACTGCTGACCACAACACCAAGATTGCAGCTCATATGAGCTGAAGAGACAGGCTTGCGTCACCACAACTTAGTGGAAACATGGAGCTGAACGGTGATAGCAGCAATGCGCCCATAAGCTACACAATACCTGGCACGCAACTGCCAGACAACCACAATTGCATATCCAGCGGTAGCCACCTCGCAATCGCCGATAATGACTTTCGACGCAGCACCAGCGCCCAACCTCTCTCCAATGCGCCCTCCCGACAGCCCTCCATGAGCAACCTCAAACCCAACCAACCTCCTCAGATCTTCGGCGCATACAATGCAGATGGCTCGCCTATGGTTCCAGATATAGATGCCAGCGGCATGTTCACAGATACCACCGCCCTGCTAGACAGCCTCGACGTCGAGTCCAACGAAGCGAAGCGTCGGCGCATTGCTCGGGCTTGCGACATGTGCAGGAAGAAGAAGATAAAATGTGACGGGCTATTACCCAAATGCACACACTGTACGAACTACAAAACGGACTGTGTGTTTACTCAGGTGGAGAAGAAGAGGAATCCGCCGAAGGGTGCGAAATATATTGAAGGCTTGGAAAACCGCTTAGGCAGGATGGAGAACCTTTTGAGGCTCAGTGGATTGTTGACGGAGGAGGAAGGCGGAAAGACGGATTTGGGTATGTTGGAGCAGAGATTGAGGAGGGAGAGCGAGAGGAGAAGTCAGAGTGTGCAAGGTGGGAGTATGCCTGCGAGTCCCAGGCAGAGGCAGGGTAGCAATGTAAGGGATACGCCGGGTGGGAAGGAGGAGAGTACGCCTGGAAGTCAGCAACAGACGGCTGTAAATAAGCAAGGATCTGAATCAGAGAGGCGGACAGGAGAGAAGACACCGAAGGAGGTCGAGGCACTGAGTGATATGATGTGTTCGCTGGTTACGAACAATCAGGGAGAGACAAAGTACATCGGCTCCTCGTCAGGCTTCTCAATATTCTCGCCAAAAGGCGTACAATGGGTGAGCGAAAAAACGGGAGACAGGTCGTTCGAGGAAATGATTCAACGAGGAACAATTGACGATTCAAAATGGGTGTACTGGAAACCAGAAATCTTCGGCGACATATTCGAACGTCGAATATACCGACAACTACCGCCTAAACACGAAACATTGAGCTTGCTTAAAGACTACTTTGAAAACTTCAACTGCATGTTCCCGCTCTTTCATCAGCCAACATTCATGCACCTTGTCGACAGACAATATAGCTCAGAACCATACGATGGCTCAGGCTGGTGGGCATCACTCAATGTGGCTCTTGCGATCGCGCATAGGCTGAGAGTGATGAGCAATTTAGTGTCTCAAGATGAAGACCAGAAAGCATGGGGCTACCTAAAAAACGCCATGGCTGTCTTCACTGAGCTCACAATGCGCAACACTGATCTCCTGTCAGTGCAAGCCTTGCTCGGCATGTCATTGTTCTTGCAAGGAACTCCCAACCCACAACCCTCCTTTTTGCTTGTAGCCGCCGCCATCCGACTCTCGCATAGCATTGGCCTACACAAACGCGGTTCGGGGTTTAACCTCAACCCTATGGAAGTCGAACAACGAAAACGAGTCTTTTGGATAGGATATATGCTCGACAAAGATCTGTGTTTGAGATCAGGTAGACCTCCTGCACAGGATGACGATGACATGAATGTTGAGCTCCCTTCCGCAGATCCAGAAGACAACATCGGCAATATCCCTCTCTCCGACGGCAAAGAAAAAGTCAATCTCTTCCGCTTAATGTGCGAATTCGCAACCATCGAATCAAAAGTCTACAAACAACTCTACTCCACCGCTGCATCTAAACAATCCGATGGTGAACTCCTCAACACTATCGGCAATCTCGACAGGCTCTTAGAAGAGTGGAAAGACAGCATCCCCGTCGAATTCCGCCCTGAAGAAGGCCGAGAAATTAAAGCCTCGCACACGCCATTAATCCTCCACGTCGTAGTCCTCCATTTCGCATACTACAACTGCCTCACCACCATCCATCGCATGGCAGTCCACCACGGCTACTGGACAAGTCGCCTCTCAGACTTCGCCATCCGCGGCCTGAACGCCAAGCCACTTAACCCTCGAGTGTTCAATTCAGCAGCTCTTTGTGTTAATGCAGCCCGAGCATCCATCCATCTTATCAAGTATGTGCCACAAGGAGACTACTCCTGCGTCTGGCTCATCCTCTACTTCCCTGTCTCCGCACTTATGACGCTCTTTGGCAATATCCTGCAGAACCCACATGATCCGAAAGCGCGAAGTGATGTAAAGCTAATGAACCTCGTTGTCACATTCCTCTCTATGCTTATCAACGAAGAAGAAAGCGCAGCTGTGAGACGTATGCTCAACGTCTGTTCAGAATTCGAGCGTATCACCCGAGCAGTGCTCGATCGAGCCGATAAAGAAAGTCGGAAGCGTCGGCGCGCAAATGACGACAGTGAGATCCTGCCGAAGTTTAGTGTTCAAAGACCGGAAGTTCCGCAGACACCCGGCCAAGGTGTGAGGCCTATGTTTCCGTTTGGAAATTCGCCGGCGTACAACCAGAGCAATGCAAGCGCGGGTCAGAGTCCTGGCACCAACACCTTCACGATCCCTACATCTGGCGCCTCAACACAAACAATCACGCAGAAAACGACGTCTCCGACGATGGGTAATGGGAATCTGACGGCGAATGTTCCGTTCGATCCTAGTTGGATGCAGGAGAATCTTAGTGCGCTGGGAGCGGAGTTTAATGTCGATATTAATAATGGGTTCAACAGCTTTCAGGATGTGAATCGGATTGTGCAGGAGGGAACGGAGAATTATCAGCAGCCTTTTGTGCCGAATGATTTGTGGCAAATGCCGATGAGTATGAGTATGGATTGGGATTGGTCAGATATGACTGGTGGCGGTTATCAGGGGATCGAAAACGGAAACTTCGATAATGGCATGCCCGGACAACAGCATAATATGGGCGGTATGACTGGTATGGGCGGCTTGAATGGACAGCAGCAATAAATGGCACGGCAGTATTAAGATAGTAATGCGCAAGCCTGATATGGTGTACCATAACAGATTGGCGATGGCGATTGAGTACAGGACAAAGGAGTTATGTGAGCTGGAAAAGGATGCGTTGATAGCGATGATTGGCGTTGCTCGATACCACACATGCCTTGCCTTGTTGCTTTGAGTATCCGGACGTCAAGGTGGCAGGGAGAAGAAAGCATCAGTGATTGGGATCATACTTAGGTGTACTTGGATCTTATCGCCATGAATGTGTTTTAAATGAAATGGATTTGAGTAACTTTGTGGCAGACCTGGTATCCGGTGAAAGCTCTATCTGGAAAGGTTGGCCGCCGCAGGCTGTTCGTGTCCATCTTGATACGGAAACACAAGCCAAAGCGCAAATACAACATTAAGTATGAAACTAATCCTGAATTAATCTCAATATGAATACCGGAATTGTTAACCTGTTAACACTCTTTTTGCTCTCTTCTCGGCGAGCTGCAGGGTCGCAGCCGACGTCACAACCTTGTCCGTGCACCGCGTGTCCCAAACACACCTGTCAAGCCACTTTGTCTATTTCCACCGCAACCCAATCGCTCGATTGATCTTCACCACCACACTCATTAAAAATGGTCTATCTCCCAGCTCTACTAATTGCAGGCTCTGCAGCTGGAGCCTTTGCTTCTGCTGAGCCTGCGCCTCTAAGAGGTGTCGCGCCGGAATGTATGTTGTCCAATTTCATGCAAAGCTTTCTAGCTACCCAGGTTGCATCATCAGCCCGACGTTTTACATACTAACAGCCATCTAGACACACACCACTACCCAGCCGACGTCGAAACATTCCGCTGCATAACAGCACCTCACGTCATCATTCCTCGCTCAGCAGTCAACGACGAATACTGCGACTGCCCTGATGGGTCCGACGAGCCTGGCACCTCCGCCTGCTCTCGCCTCAGCCCTCTTTCGCCACCTTCTGCCGATAGCTCAACTCATCAGATCCCAAATGCGCTCCCAGGGTTCTGGTGTGAGAACAAAGACCACATCTCCTCCTACGTGCCGAGCATGTATGTGAACGACGGAGTCTGTGATTATGAGTTGTGCTGTGATGGGAGTGAGGAGTGGGCAGGTATCGGTGGCATCACTTGCGAAAATCGCTGCGTAGAAATGGGCAAGGAATACCGCAGAAAGGTGGTGGAGAGAGCTAAAGGAGAGATGGCGGCGCTGAAGAGGAAACATGAGTTGGTTACTGAAGCTCAACGAACCAGACTGTTGGTGGAGGACCATATTAAGGATCTTGAGGTGCAGGTTAGGGGCCTGGAGGAGAAAGAGCGAATTGCGAAGAAGGAGTTTGAGGATATGGAGAGGAAGGAGAAATACAGAGTATTGAGCGGAGGCAGCCAGAAAGCGACCAGAACAACGGTTCTGGCTAAGTTGGCGAAGCCTCGTGTCGAAGAGCTCCGCAGCACACTGTCCAAGGAGGTAGCGAAGAAAGAAGCAGCAAAGAGCAAGCTTAGGCAGCTTGAGGCCATCCTGGCGGCGTTTAAGGAGGAATACAACCCCAACTTCAACGACGAAGGCGTCAAGCGGGCCGTCAAGGCATGGGATGATTACGCTGCTGCGTCGCCCATTGGCGCGGACCCTATGTCGGACGATCCAGACCTCGAAACGGTTCAAAAGCCTGACTCCGAGGAGACATCAGGAATCAATTGGGAAGACTGGGAGAAGGAAGAGGAAGAGAGTGATGTGGAGGCGTTGTATAGGTTTGAGGCTTATTTGCCGCCTAGTCTGAGGGGCTGGATCGGGGAGAAGGTTACCCATGTCCGTCACCTTCTGGTCGAAAACGGTATCTTGGCCGACACCACGAAGGGGGATGCAAGTGAGAGCAAGGCTGTCACGACTGCGAGGGATGCGTGGAATACCGTC
Organism: Antarctomyces pellizariae; assembly: GCA_010623925.1. Lineage (NCBI taxonomy): Eukaryota > Fungi > Ascomycota > Leotiomycetes > Thelebolales > Thelebolaceae > Antarctomyces > Antarctomyces pellizariae. Next base: position 199,746 of record WCAA01000020.1, on the reverse strand, counting down.
AAATCCGAGAAGGAAGCCCGCCAGAAAAAGATCAATGACTTGGGTTCTGACCTTGAGAAGGATTACGGCCCAGACGACGTCTTCCGCGCGCTCAAAGATACTTGCATCTCGATCAATGCAGGCGAGTACAACTACGAGCTCTGTTACATGAACAAGGTCTCCCAAAAATCCCTTAAGAACGGTGGGAGCACCAACCTCGGATCATTCAAGCGATTGGAGAAGATTACAGTGGATGAAGATGAGGGGGTGGATGGCCGCGGACTTGGGAGGGGAGAGAGGTGGGCGATGGTGTTTGAGAATGGGCAACAGTGTTGGAATGGGCCACAGAGGAGCACAAAGGTCATTATGAGGTGTAGGGAGAAGGAGGAAGTGTGGAGAGTGGTGGAGGCAGAGAAGTGTATTTATAGGATGGAGGTTGGCACGCCGGCTGTTTGTGAGGAGGGCGAGAGGAATGAGCAGCAGGTTGTGAAGGCGAATGTTAGAGATGAACTATAGGCGTCGTTGTGTCGTGTCTTGGCAGTTTGAAGTAGAACACTTCGTTTTACTCGTACTGAAGGAGTTCTCAGCACGTAGCTGGAGCGGGGTCTTCTGGGCGATCCTGGCCTTGTCAATGAAACTTCAGCGCAAGTTTTCTTCCTCGGAAGCCAAATCAAGTATGGCACCTCTATAAAACGCCCAACCTGGTCGTGTGCCTTTTTCTTTCCTCGGCAAGCAAGAAAATGCTGACTGGCTTACATAGTGATTTTCTCGAGATGACTTGTTTGAAGGAAGTCGACCGGCGCATGCGCATCCCGAGGGCGCAGACCAGCTGGCCTCTCACTCTTATGACTAATGATTGCAGCATAAGACCAAAGTTGGGCACCGCCAGCACGAAAGCTGGTGACGCTGGCAAAAAAGGGTGCTTGAAAAAACTTTCTTGTTTGCCTATTTGCCAACTGCTCACCTGCAGATTTGCAACGGGTTCTTAGCTTCGGAAAGCCCAAAGCTCCCCAGACCAGCAACGGCATGTTGCCTACTTCTTACTTGAGAGGGGATAGAGAATAGGTTCGAAGCTAGTAATATAGTCGGCAAGCGTAAAGCTATATCCGGAGTGCTCGATCAGGTCAGAGTATTATTTCCAATTGGGTAACCGGGCCGAACTGAAAACACTATGAAGTAATCTAACACCCTCTAATTTTCTACTATTTTAAACCAATCCCCATCTTGGTTTCTTTTCTACCTACATATGTTAATTACGAAAGAACCAATTCAGGCATGAGTATGTCTTTCTTCTTGAGAGTAGTCAACTACGGACTAGGACATGAAGCGATTGTGAACTAAGTGGCAGCAGCCTTAGCAAAGCTCATCATTCGATACTCTGATACCTATGTAGAAGAGCTAGGTTATACACGGCGTACAATGTACTTGGATATTCTAGGTGTTGTCTTTATCCATTGTCTGGATATGTAGTGTGCAGTCGTCTCGTCTTCCATCTCAACCATCGAGGTCAAGTCATGAATGACAAGTACAAGTAAAATTCCAATCAGAAGTGGCTTGCGCCTGGTTTTGTCGCCATAATGGGAGGTCTTAAGTCCCTCAGTAACACGGACCAATTTGTTCATCATCTAGAATCGTACTCGTACTCGGACGTCTTCCTCATCAAGGTCCAGCCTTTGTATGAGAATGACGAGGTGCTGCCAATCTCTTACTAGTTATTCGTGAGATGGCAGCGTGCTCCCACCATATTTTTTGGATCCAAAATGCTGTGTGCAGTGCCTTCTCCCTCTTGGGCTATTCGTTACGTGCTAAGAGTCGAACACCTCATGTCCAGGATTACAAGAGGTGTATCAACCGTTCAACCGTGAAATCAGCACGACCTGTTCAGTATCACGTGAACTGTCGCGGGAGCTCATGTATTGATGAGTCCGTTAGATGCATTTTCGATTTTTTTGCGTTTGGTTTATAGGTTGCAGTTAATTTGCTGAAGAGCATGTTAGCAAGGTTCGCAACGCTATGCTGTTGCTAGACATAAGGATTGTATGTATGTGTTCAGACATCCAAGGAAGATATGCCCCTCATCTGCTTCGAAATAGGTTCAAGTGAAGCTCGAGTGAAAACTGCGAATGTGGTATGTTTTTCATCATGACATACATACAAGGGGATAAGGAAGAAAGTTTGACTAACCATTTTTTTGATCTGACGAGGGAGACCACGCGGCATCGCGTCTATCAGGATTGGCACGAGGCGCAGGGTGCGGGCTGACAGCGCAAGAGATCTCATCCAAGAGTTCCATGCAAACCCTTTGAGGGTGAAAACAACAGATAATCAACGAGGTCTCAGTGAAGAGTTCGTTGTTGCACCCATTGCATTATACCAAGCGATAACTAGAGGCGACACAGCGATCAAATGTGATGTCCACGCCGAAAAATCGATCCTGTTTGTTGATGTTGATGGAAAGGAAAGTGGGAGCTGGAGGTGACAGGAGAAATTTATAGTTTTTTCACAAGGCTGAAATTCTCCAGCGCACTTGCTTAGTCAGAACCGTGTCCCACAGCTTGTTTGACCCCTGTCAAATATCAGCCTGACGGACCAACCTTTATGGCGGGGTGGAAGCTGTGACCACACTGACCACATCAAACACGCAGAAGCTCCGGCATCGACAGACAACTCTCCACCAGAACTCCACTACCACAACACCTGGAGAGATAGACTTCCCCGGATACTCCACCGCCAGAACATTGGCGCAAGTGGTAACTCTTGGGGACGTCAGCTTACGAGTCTTATCATACACGAACTCACATACAATAATTCTTCGACGCTCAATTGAAAGTCCGTACGTTTGGTCGCACGTCAATCTTGCGAAAGCTTTCAACATCAACATGGCACCTTCTACCGCCGCCAAAAAACCTCAGGGTAATCACACCCGTGCGAGGTCGATTATCCCTGCGATTCCTCTTCCATATATACAGAAGCGTCAGGCAAGAGACCTTGCTCGTCAGAATGCTGATAAAGCTGTCTCGACCACCACCGTCGCCGAGATCTCGACTTCAGATCCGGCTTCAGCAACCCCAAACCCTCCAGCTGAGCAAACGCTCATCGTAAACAAGAATTATCAGGTAGAGGCCAAGAGAACTGAGACTACCTGGAAGCTTGCCAATATTCCTTTGCCGACCATGGCTCAGGTCAAGGTGATTCTTGCTGAGACCACAGGCAACAGTGTACCAGTGCCGACTGCACAAGTCTTGGATACCACAAAGGACGATCAGCTCGAGCAAACCAAGATTGAACATAATCCTGACGTCGTTCCATCAGCTATGCCATTCAAGACGCAGGGTAAAATAGTTCTTGTTAAGATGGCTGGAGACAGTGTACCAGCGCAAAGTTAGTACTTCCAACCTTTAACCCTTGCTGTTTGCGCTTCTTTACTACGCATATATACTATTTCGCACGTTTATAGATGGCAAGCGCCAGTTTTACACACACATATACAGTCACTAACTACAAATAGAGCAGGGCAAGCCAACCGCAGATCGTCAAGACAGTGAAACAAACAGTCGTGCCAATGATACGCTCAAGAACACTTCTCATGTTAGCAGCGAGGAGGAAGTACCATTGACGACCACCGCACCACAAACACTACCACTTTCGGCACCATCGGTTGCGCCACCGACTGCATGGACGCTCCCATTCGTGCCACAGCACATGCACAGCGCCCATCCAAGCCAGAGTAGCATTGCTTTTGGTAGCCTCAACAATTCACATCACTCCACACCTGCACCACCGATGTCTGCAAACGGCGGTCCACAATGTGCGTTCCCACCTCCAACACAACCTCTGCACCCATATGGGAACGGATACCCTATCTCGCCACCACCAGGATTGGGGTTTCTCCCATCGATGAATGATCACATCATGGGCAGTCCAGACATGAACACATTGGTTCGTAACATTCAGGAACTCTCCTTTAGACCAACTCCAAGCGGCACTCCGAGCCTTGATCATGCAGGCCAGTACAATGGTACACCAGCAGGATATGCGATGCAGAACCAACCATCGCCTATGCGCGAGCAAGGTATGAAGGGACGAAACTTGTATCCAGGTTTGCCAGCTGGAGCTAGGAGTCATCGGCGCAACCGTGCAGAGAGTAATACCCTGTATGAGCATTCGTCGTTCAACTTTCCAGCTGCCCCTTTCACTCCGATTGTCACACGCCACAATGTTCCACCCGAGGTTGGCGACCTACTGGAGTACATGAAAATCCACTTCGGAAACTCGACTCTTGCCGATTACGACGTCGAGGTCCGCTTTCCACAGCGCGACAGTGACCAAATTTACTGGCTCAGAGTTCCAGGCCACTCTCTCATTCTGGCTCGTAGCCCAGTTTTGAAGCAGATGATGTTCGAGCAGGCCTTCAGTGACCAGGACGCAGCCCAGTCGCGCATCATCTTGATTGAAACTACTGACCGCTTCGCGCGCACCGATGCCTTCTGGGATGCATTGCAGTTCCTCTACCAGCCGGATGCTCTTCTGACCGATCGCACCGAGCCAAACCCCACCACTCCGGTTCGCTCTAAGCATGGAATGGGATCAGATATCGAAGTAGAGAAGTTCGAGCTCGCCATTGGATACGCCGCCGCTGGCCACATCTTGCAGATTATTCCAGTTATTAGACGCGGAATCCATGTCGCTTCTAAGCGCATTGGATGGTGCACTGTTGAGACGGCTTTGGACTTTGGACTCGATGGCGGTATCAGTCCACATTGGGCTGCTAATATTCCTTACGAGGGTATTGGACCATCGACCTATGGGCCCGACGCAGACCTCCTTGTTGGCATGTCTTTAGATTTCTTGCTCTCTTGCTTCCCGCAGAACTTTGTCTTGGACCGCGATGCTCCAGATGCCGACTTCCCAGGAAGGTGCTTGCCGATGCTTAGTGCGAAGAGGGGACATACTTCTTCTCTCAGCGGCGTCAAGTTCGGCGAGTTCAGCGCCGACGAGTTCGAGTCCGAAGATGAGAGGTTCGAGCCATCTGCGGTCCTTTCCAGAGTCTTGCTCAGCTTGCCATTCCCGCTTCTCAAGTACCTTTTCGACTCACCAAACTTTGTCCATAAGATGAAGGGAAGCAGTGTTTTGCGTGAGGTTGTCAGGGAACGTGAGGAGCGCAGGAGGAGGTGCGTGGCTGATGCGAGAATCCCTTATGAGGCAAGGCTCCATAATGTACATGCTTGGCAGAGCGCAGGCTGGATGGAGGTGCTGAGATTCGAGGAGGGAAAGAAACCGGTGTTTGGGAGGGAGTGGGTCGACTTTAAATGAGTATTTACGTTCACGACGCACCACTACTAACCACTAACCATCGCGATCCACCACAAACAGCATCATCACCACATTCCACCCATATGATACCCGAAAGCAGTACTATAGATGACTTCTTGCATAAGGAGAAGAACTATTGGTTTCATGTGCTCTCAGAACATCCAAAAGCATCACAAGGTCTCACGACCCGCGCCTGGGGATGAGACGGCCTGTATTTGAGCACATCGGAGAGCGAGAGAGATACCAGCATGCAGCGGAGGCACAAAAGTCGTTTTTAGTGCAATGAATGCATATATCACGCATTGAGCATGGAGTTTTTATGGTTAGCTGGCGTCCATGTCTGGCATTATTCGGTAATGCTAACGAAGGATACCAATGAAAAGTTCATAGACAAATGCAGTATAATGCTATGATACATCTGCCTATATGCTAAGAGTTCGCTCAATATGCTTTAAATGTGACATGGTATCCTACTGCAACAGCACCTCCTTTCCTATGTCGTCTCTCTAAATGTTCATTGCGGTCTTCTCTTCTCTCATGCCTCATTTTATCTTCATGCACTCTTCGCCTCCTGTACCCTAGTCTTCTGCCTCGCTTTCAACTTCTTCTCGTGCTTCATGAATTCCAAGATACCGACCGGTACGTCCTTGAAAGCATCCTTCTCCATATCCAGCGCAGCCTGCGCACCATCGTCCTCCGTACTCTTAGCAGCCTCTATCCTCTCCCTAGCGCCCGAACCCTCAGGCGCGCGAATTTCTAATTCCTCTTTCTTCAACGCGTCACCCGCGGCCTTCTTGGCCGCTGCCCATTCTTCCACTTCCTCGCCGTATCTGTCCCACACGCAGTTCACGCAGCCTGACATACAGCAATTATCTGGTTCCTCGGGCTTCGGAGGCACGACTACCCCGGCGATCATTGTGCCTTTTGCGGCGAGTTCTTTCTTTCTCTCCATTGCCGCAGCTGGACCCGCCAGGGGACTACCGAAGACGACGCTGGCGCGTCGTGCGGTGTCAGAGCGGATTATATCCATTTCCTCCTTTGACAATGGTTTAAAAGCCGATGAAGAAGCAGGCTGAAATGGTTTCGATGTCGCAAGCGGCTCGACCGGTAAACCTGTCTTTGCGGAGGCGCGGAGATCCAGCGGCCGTAGGAGATTTCGTGGTCGTAGGGGCGCGTCGAGGGACATTGGGTGGGCGGTGGAGATGTGGGGGGGTTGGGAGAGGAGCGTTGTGTAGTAGGCGCCTATCGGACGAGCTTGGCGGTGTTCTGGCCTCGGTGTTTCTCTTGAGGTTGAGGCGCGCCGTCTTGGTGTCGGAGCTGCTGACGCCCCGGCGCGCCACCGTTGTATACTTGGACATTTTGGTGTTGAGCGTGACGCCCGGAGGGTGGTGGTGGTGAGGAACCGTTGTTCCATTTAGTGGGATAATTATATAGGTGCCTGAAAGTGCGAGAATAAGTGATATTATGAATGGCGCATTGGTGTTTAGGCTAACTGGTTGGTATTTATTGTTGACAAAGGCAACTGAAGTGTGTTGACGGAGCCTCGGCCAACAACATTTTGTTTGATATGACGTTGGCTGCCGATCCGGGAGAGCGGTAGTCGGCGTCGGAGAAGCCCGCGGACAGCGGGAGACAAGGATTGCGGCGAGAGCTCGAGCATCGAGAACTTCTAGATTAACAACCATACTCAATTTCCAAGGCTTTATGGTTACAGATGAACTCAGAAGTCAGAAGTGACAAATTTTAACTTTTGTTTCATACAATGAAACTAAATTTTGAATCACATTCAGTAAGAGTTTCTTTGGTTTCGTAAATTCGAGTGAGGATTGAACAACTTAACAAGGCAAACTCGGCAAAACCTTCCACCGAAGCATCCAAGTCGCGTCCCTCATTCTGGACCGAGACGCGACCAAAACGCCAGGGGGGACGATACTGATCTTACAGCACCATCATCACCAATGGATTAACTGCTATCGGTGTTACTGTATATCTTGGACTACGATTACTACGACTTGATTACTTAACGGTAATGTCTTCACGATAAATCCCGCTTTTTTCGACACCGCGGCGCAAACTCTCCTGGCAACTAGTTGTAAACAGTACAGCCATTTCTTTCTCGACGACCCACAAACACTACATACAAGCCTGCCGACGACCCAGTATACAAGAACGTAAAGTAGGACTAGCTCTTATTTGTCAGGAAAACCAATGCAGACGCCGAAATGAGTGAAGGAACTCCAGGTTGGGGCAGGAGGCCGGGGGCTCTGGCGCGGACGCCTATTAAAGAGCTGCAGCGACGAAGACAAGCACAAGAGCAAGGGCAACAACAGGAGAGCCTGTTCATGACACAACCAAGTCAGGATGAGAGGGAAGCGGCGCAGCGCGCAGCAGCTGCACAGGGATCACCAATGCTCAGGACGAGTCCGAGGAATGCGGCAAGAGCAGCGGCAGCGAGTGGAGGGCCACAAAGCACGCCGGTTGCTACAAGTGCTGTGAAGGGAGCAGGGAGTGCGCTGGCGGGCACGCCAAGGAGAAGTCCAGTAAAACAGACGCCGAGAACTGCGGCTGCTGAGAGGCCGCCTGGACCGGAGGTGGATCTAGGCATTGCGAATCCGTTCGTAAAGAGAGGGTTGAGGAGATCGCCTCCGCTGGGAGCGCCAGCTGAAACTGCAGCACCAGCGCCAGATCTCGACCCACAACCTACCGATCAAGCAGCAGCGATAAATACGAGGGCGCAAGAGAGATTACAAAGACTGAGAGGTGCGCAAACCAGGAGTCCTGGAATCGGTGTTGGCGACTTCGATTTTGCTCTACCACCTCTAGCGCCTCGACCTGTTCTTATGACTGTCCCGGTCGCGCCGTCGCCTTTGGTTCAAGCACAATCTTCAGCTGCTCCACCTGAGTCGACGAACCCGGCAGGACCGCCGCCCAGGAGGTCAATTGGCCTTCCAGGCCAGTCAAACCCTACCCACCCTGCAGCAAATGTAGCTGCACCGGCTGTGCCGACGACCGCAGCAGCAGATCCATCACCAGCGGTCGCCCAAACACAATCTTTCATCATGCAACAAGGCGGAGATTCATCCGCCCCAGCTCGAGTAGCAACTCCCACTCCCGCCGCACCACCAACGCGTCGCACCGAGCAATGGCTACCCCCAAGGCAGCCAGAAGAGCGAGCACCAAAATCTCCCGGCCATCTTCCACGAGCAAGACGGGAAGAACAAGAGCCAGAACTACCACCTACTCCGACACAACGCGGTATTGCCGATCCTGTAGTCACTACGCCGCCAACAGGAATACATAACACTCCTAACAAGAGACGGACCGTTCACCGATCATCACCTCTCAAACCTCGTGAATCTCCTCCAGCACAATCACAACCACAACAACAATCCCGGCCCTCCTCTCGAGAAAGAGAGCCATCAGAGCCGCCAGAAGAGTCAGAACCACAACCCAAACGACACAAAGCAGGCGCGCCAACATCTCGCTTCTTGACATCCACCGACTCCAACGCAGCCAAAAAGCGAAAACGCGACCGTGTTTTCGCAGAGATAGCACAACTTGAAGCGGACATAAAACTCGCCGAGAAAGAAAATACCCGCCTGCAGAAATACGCCAATAATCCCTCTCTCGCCCCCAAACGACCTGCGAACGTGGATGCCGTTGTCGAGATGCTGGCTAGGACTATGGCCCCGCCACCTACGTTCGAAGAACCACCGAAGTTTAGGGAGAATGTGTTTGATAAGATCTCTTCTTTCTTGCCGTTCAGTAGAAGGCCGAAACCGAAGAAGACGGAGATGCCAAAGCCGGAGACTCTGCCATCAGTACTGCCCTTAGAGGTCGAGGACCCACTGCCGTTCTTGAGTGTATTCACATCTTTCAAATTCACATCCACGGTCACCTCTCTCCCGCCCACTCCCGGCCCCGGAGGAGGCGCAGGGGAAACAGCGGATATTCTGCAGCTTCACAGCATCTCAACAATCGCGCCTCTGGAGCCTTGTTTAAGTAAGATTAACGTTACTGTCAACACGACGAATGGATCAGTAATGAGGCTTGAGGTGGAGCATATGGATTCTGCAGCCACCCTGGAGCTTGGCGCGTGGGTGAGGGAGAGAGGTAAACAGGGCGTATTGGGAAGGGATGTTAATGCGGTGTTTTGGGCGCAGGGGGGCTGGTATGAGAATGCAGTTCGGAGGGCGAGGTTCTGGTGTCTGGTGGAGGGGGAGATGGGGACGAGGGAGGGAAGGGAGAAAGTGAGAGCAAGGTTGAGGGCGAGGGCGAAGAGAGCTAGGGGAGGTCAGGTAGAGGTTGAGGGGGAGGAAGAAAGGAGTTGGACGAAGTGGGAGCTACGAAGGCACTTTAAAGAGCAACAGGTGGGGATTGATATTGAAGGTGTGAAGGTCGTGATATGCTGGAAAATCGAGTTTGATTGGACGGGCGAAGCGGAGAGTCTTGTGACTTGCGAGGTGAAGCCTAACAAAACTTGTGAGTATTGCCATTTCTGCGATCCGTCACCACAGCAAGGAAATAATTGCTAATTGGTTCGACAGTTCTCGAAGTCGATGAGCGAGAGAGCTTAAAGAAAGTCGCCGACATCTTCAACGGTATGGTGAAGGAACAGTCACCGATTGAAGCGGCGAGGGCCGTGGTCGTACAGCTGATGGGCGATATATGAGGACGGGTGCAAAATGCGCGGAGGAGAGAAGAGACACAAATGATACCCCTGATTTAATGCCCTGTCGAGTACAGTATTCCGCCCGACCGTGTATGATTACGGCGTGAAATGAAATAGACTCAGCCACAACACCACGTCCAATGGCGAAGCACCATGATGTAACACTGCACAGCCTTGACACCAACATTTTAACAACTGCCTGACCGCAGCTTATAAGGCTTTGAACCTTTTCGATCCCTCGACTGGTCTTCTGCTTCGTGGCCCTTTAAACAAAACATTGGCATAGCTCCTAGCCATCACACCGAGAAGCACCATCATCTCAATATATACCATCATTCCCAGACGGCGAAAGCCTAGAGCAGTAACCGGCTGAGAGTCACAAGAAAGCATTCCGAGAGAGGATTTCCATCATTAGGAGCGATATATTTCTCTCCCAACAACTAGCTGAGCTGGCAATAACATTCGGCGCCATAGGCGCAACCGCAACCTTTATACAACTCGTAGGCGTCATCGCAACGACCACCACCCAACTCAGACACTACTGTGATCGCGCTGCACACATTCCTCATGAGCTCGCAGCGACTATGCACCGTCTGCCTGCTCTGACAAGAAAGATTGAGCAAGCTCAAACATCAACCGCTTGCAAATGAACCAGAGACGTCGGATGTGCTCAATGGCCTTGAAGAACTTGTGGAGGACCTCGATAGAGAGACGCAAGGGGTGTTGGTATCGAAAGACGACAAACTGAGGATAAGGGTGAGGAAGTGGACGAGGAGTTTGAGGAAAGGTCAGCAGTTTCGGGTCGCTATGGTGGAGTTGAAGCAATATAAGGCGGCGATGTTCGTTTGCTTTATCAGTCGGCAAGGAACTATGGTTGTCCGTGGACGAGGACAAGTCAGAAGAGAGCAATTCTTCCGTTTTGCTGAATGGCATGACTGCCACCTAAAAGACGACATATCCTGGCACCAGGCCATATACAAAAACGTTGCGGCTAGCCTCGCTTTACGGAGAAACAGTACATATAGCACAGCTATGGCCACGTTGCAAGCTACTTATGACCACTATCCTCTTGTTGCCACCTTTGCGAAGAGATGCGGAGATCAAAACAAGCCGAAGTAATCATCCATATTTACTCGAATTACAGATGTTTGATGGACATTGAGCTGAGTGAAGTCTCAACTATGCTCGAGATGCCAACACCACGCACCGGTAGCCAGGACTATAGCCGCGAGCTGTGGGATATATTAAGGGATATCCTTGAGACTTGGCAGCGTCTGTAGCCCAAAGGCAGGCGCAACTCAATATAGGAAGCGCCGACTAGCGGACCAAGATTATTAACAAGCCCTAGCCAATACAAACTCGAAACGCCAAACACCACTGTTCGGCATAGTTGGGACCCTCACCGTTGAGGTAACCGGTTTGACCTCGCGGTGAGCCTATCCTTAATCTTTTTGAGAATAATCCCAACCTCACGGCTAAAACAGGTTAGTATCGGGCTAGGGTAAAACTACTAAACATGCTTCTGAGCCAAGAAAATTATTCATGCTTCGAAGCCTGGCGGCTGTGGCCGTCCTGGATAGCCTGGATAGGTTGCATCAAAAGTTCCATATCTAGTGCTGTATGGAAGTTTGCTATTTTCTTTTGCTAGAGATACTCAAGTTCGTCTATAGGAGGCAGACATCTATGGCACACATGCTCAAATAGACTTCACAAGGATTAATAAAACAGTCTCACCTCGAACTGTCTCATAACCAGTGTTAACTGTGACTTGTTGCCCAACCTAACCCATTAACCTGCACCCCCTCTAAGTAGCCGGTTAGGTAATCGCCGAACACTGCTATGCACAGAACATCAACTTTCGAGACACTCAACGCAGCAAAGTACCTCCACGTCAAGGCTGATAGAAAGAAGCAGTTCGGCGAGTCCGGACTTAGGCTCAAGTCCAGCTTCTAGGAGTCCCGATCTCGGGTCTCGGATCTGGCTCAAAATCATATTAGCTTAGACGCCCATATGAGTTTTAGTGCCAAATTTTAGCTTTGGTCTTGTCTTGGCATTGGACGCGAGTCCGGCTCGTGCCGAACCCTGGAACGGAGGCGGCTTCTTGCGACTGGCCGCAGGGGCAACACCGAATCTACGGGATTATAAGACCAGTTATTGTAATCGAGAATCTTGTCGCAAGAGAATTACTTTGGGGTCTTATATCGCAGTAGGATCTTGTACACTGGGCATAAATGACCTCAAAATCATGTTCTGAATCAAAAATCCTGGAATCCAGTCCCCAAACCAGGGTCTTATAAACCAGGTGAATTTATAGGATTGATGGTCTTATAGACCAGTAAATGCGGCATACTGGTACACAGTAGATGGGGAGAAGAATTCCAGTGAACATGGAATAATCAGCGTTCGCACAATTACGCCTCAACCCGAGTCGTTAATCAAGTTTGGGCTCAAAAGACTTGGCTCGTGAGGATAGGACGACTCGTCCTGTTATTCGAGTATAAATCGAGTTACGCCAAGTGACGCCAAGAACTCTAACATAATTGTTTAAACCAATCAGAGCAAACCTCGTCAAGCAAACCTTGGCACTCTTACCTTCATGTAAAGCAAAATATCACGTATAAATGTAACTCGTCGCAACTCGATTTTTTTAACCTCGTAACTCAAGAAATATCCCTCCCTGGAATAATTGACTCGCGCTCAGGAAACTCCGACTCGATTCGCTACTCGCGACTCTCCGAACGCTTGGAATAATTATCATCGATAAAGCTGTCCTACAAATATCCGTGGTATTCTCCATGCTATCCTATCTAACTCCATTCCGCCTAATTTCTTCCACCCTGTACTCGTACCTCATACCACCCTTCCCTTCATCACTACTCATCGTCACTATCAATAAACGCCCCAATCGTCTTCCTCGGCGCCCTGACAACGGGCACATCGTCTTCATCACTATCGCCGAGGTCAACCATCCGGACATCCGCATTCTCCTTATTCACTTCCTTCGTAGGAGTTTCAATCACCGCTCCCTCCTCCTCTTGAGTAGGTGAGGATTTCCGCCTCTTCGCAGCTTTAGACTTCATACTCGCGATCAAAGACCTTTTCTTTGGCCGCTCTTCCGCTTCCGCTTCCATTTCCTGCGCTTCCTCATCCACATCGCCATCCGACTCATAATCCACCTTCGCGGGCGTCCTATGTCCGCTCTCATCAAACGGACTCGGGCTCCTTCTCTCCTCGGACTCATCCTCATTCTTATTAAGCGTCCTCTTCCTCGGTTTCCCTTTCCCCTTCTTCTTACCTTTCAGCACTTTCTCTTTCGCGGCAAACATATCCGGCCTATCACTCTCAAGCAAGCCCTTCGCAACCAGATCATTATTCTTCCTGAGTTCTTCCTCCCTTCTAAAAAACTCCGCATCCGCCTCCTCATCACTCTCATCATCAACAACAAACAACTGACTCTTAATCTTCCTCAGCTTCTCTGCGTCAGCCCTCTTTCTCGCCAACCTCGCCTCTTCCAACTCCTTTTCCGTCCTCTCCTTCACCTTATAGCTCCTCTCGTTCTTACTCTTCCTCCTTTCGGTTAACTCAGCAAGTTGGCCCTTCCTACTCGTCGGGCCACCAATCTCAAACAGCGCTTCGAGATCATCATCATCATCAATTCCATCAGAGGCATCGTCGTCAAAAGCAGCGCGTTTCTTTTCTGAGCCAAGGGACATGTAACGCACATGCCACTCAGCACTATGCCCATCCTCATAACTTAACGGATCAAACTCCGCCTCATTAATCTTCCGCAACTTCTCCTCCAGATCTGTAGAAGTAACAGCGCTAGGCAAAACCCAGCTCGTCCCATCCTTCATCTCCTCATCACCAATCTGGCTCAGTCCACAAAGAGTGAACAGGAGGCGCAGGAACCCGTTTTTAAGCATCGCTTTCCGGACGTTGGCGGAGTTGTGGTCATACAGCACCAACACCGGCGCCTTTGGTGGACCCTTAATTGCCAGGTCTTGCAGTGCTGCACCAAGAAGTACGGATTCGCGGCTTTCTTCCCGAGTAGCAGAGGCAGGGGCAGGATGGTCAGTCTCCCATTCCTTCCGCAGCTCCATTTTCTTCTTAATCTCGATCTTGAACCACTCCAAAAGGTGCGCCTCATTACGCTCAAGCATAGCAGAAACAGCGGTTCCAATCCATTCCTCTTCGGGTATTGAGGGTTTAACTTCCATCTTTGACGCCGCCTTGTACGTTTGCACCTTCTCATGCGTATCACCATGCAACAGAAAACTGACCCCCCTAGCCGTCTTACTAAACAGCATCTCGACACAAAGCTCCGGGCGCTCATACATGAGTTTAGTAAGTTGACGAAATAGATGTTGGGTCAGCTCTTGCCACTCTTTAAACTCCTTTCTACCACTACTCAGTCCTTCCGGTCCTTTTGTCAATTTCTGCAGTAAAGCGATGTGAGAGAGGCGGAAGAGCATGATAGACATATCCATTTTAAACGCTACGCGATGCAGAAAGCGATGGACGCGCTTCAGTTGTTCTGGCTTTAGCTCGGTATAGTAAGTGAGGAGGGCGAGATACGTGTCGATAACGCCTTGTTGACAGAATTTATAGCTGAAACGCTGGAAATTGAATTTCCGTTCGCGAGACACCTTCTTACCCCCTTCTTCGTCTTCGTCTGCATCGTCGTCTTCAGGTTGCGTCGCTACAAGATTTTCCCCATCGTCGACGGCTGAGGTGGCTTTCTTTTGCCTCGCTGCCTTGCGACGAAAACGGACTTGCAAGTCTTGGTTTTCTTTACTGAAACTTTCTAGGATGCGTAGGTATACATGTCCCAGCTCGGTACAAGCGTCTAAGTACCCGTACCCCTGGTTGTTGTAGTCCCTTATACAGTTTGAGACCATATTATGCACGTTCTCCTCATAGAATATCCTACTCAGCGCATTCTCCGCAATCTCTTGATCCTCTTCGTGGGGGCTCTCAAACATATCCTGCACCGTGAGCAAGATCTGGCTAAAGCACTTAATTTCCGCTTCTAAGTCCGCCCAATTCTTGTTCTCGTAATCCGCGCCCATACTCCGTTGCAAAGTGATGAGCGTCTCGTGATTAGTAACCGCTGCTACGAGGCCAAAAGACATGTCCGCGGCTTTATCTTTCGCTTGCCTCTGATTTGCACGACGGACTCTCTCGGCTTCGAGAAACCAGGAGGTGAGGTAAAAGAATTGCCTCTTATGGTACCCAAGCACACGATCTGCTTCCTGATCTACGGCTTTGCGTAGACTGCTGAAGAGTGTGTTGAAGCCTGAGTCTAGGAACTCTTCTACAAACTCTCTGAGCGACTTGTTTGCGCGTTGATTTAGCCGCACTTTGGTGTTGAAATCAAGGGGTCCCATGACGGCTTTGGATTTAGTCATCGGCTTGTTGAATATCTTGTTCGCGTCCCATTTCTCTAACACTTTTTGGTCGGACATTAATGCGTTTTGACCTGAAATAGCAGCGTTCTGCCCAGGTTTATTAGGGCGCTGCACCCATACCATTGTGCCGAACCTGCCATGGCGTGTCGGTGCATTCCTCTTATACGCGTTATGCATGCCAGCCTCCTCTGTCCTCAGATTTGCAAGCTCACCAGCCTTTGCTGTGTCTTTTTGCGCTTCGTTCATGAACAACGTGGGTATGTCTACGCCCTTGACGAGGTGGAAGAGGATCTCCATGATCCGGACGTCGTGGACGCGGAAATCTTTATCGCCTGCCAAGGTGAGCAGAACGAGGAGGATGTCTTGATATTGAAAGGCATCGATGAGTGCTGAGCGGGAGATTTCGGCTTCGTCGCCGTCGCAGATTACGCCGCTGGTTGGCTCGATGGCGGCAATGTTTTTGAGGAAGAGGAGGAGCAGGTTGATGATCGCTGTTTCGTCTGGTTTACGGCGTAATGATGAGGTGGCCATTGCTGGGAGAGCGACTCGTGTGAGGGTGTGTAGTATGCGTGCTTCGTCGAAGTTGATTATGAGGCGCTTGTACTCGACCTGTGCCAACTTCAAGAAGGGGAGATGGCGACTCTGGTTCTGTGTCTTTTCCTCTACGCCCTCCATCACCTCGTCGAGGTCCATCGTCAAGGGAGCAAGCAGTTGCAAGCATGCTTTTGCAATCTTGAATTTAAACCGGTTCTCATGCTCATTCTCCGGCCATGTAGCGAGAATGGGTAGCAAGTCGCCGCCCACAAGATTTGATTCGGCGATGCATCGTGCGACGTCGAACAAGTTTTCCCGGAGATCGTAGCGGATAAGTAGTTGTTTGAGCTCGCGGAGACATTCGAATGCTTCGTCGCCGAGGATGTATTTGCCGTCTTCGTCTGCGCCTCTTGCCCCCAGCTGCGCAACCGGTTAGCCATGGCCCGCACTCTCGATGTTATAGAAATCACTAACAGAAGAAGTTTTATTAATAACCACCGCCTGGATCATAGGATCCACGACCCCATTATCACCAAGGCCAACCTCAAGCTTTGATTTCGCCATGTCGAGGTGGTATATTGACTTTCAGTCCAACATCTTGATAGCCACAAACCTCTTTACGCGCTCCTCCTTGGGCGACGCGCTGGGTCGCAGTTTCGCGTTCTCGGAAAAACCTAGCCCCGCCAACTTGCTTGGCACTGACGGCAGAATTCCAGATACGGGCCCCCGGAATCCCCAAGGTGTCATAGCGTCTGGCGTGGGGAAGCCGAGGGTAGCCTTCGAGCTCCAAACTCCAATTCCTGAATTTCTTTGCGTTCTTCCAACTTGTTGATTTCTATATACTTTCTAGACAACAGACGGACAATATGATTACTCCAATTGCCCGCCGCCAATTGGCACAAACCGCCAGAAATGCCAGATCTTTCAGCTCAAGCCCAATCGCTGCCGCGGCTGCGGTAAAGAAGCTTGGTGTTATTGGTGCCGGCCAGATGGTATTTCGCACATGAATTTGGATTTCTGAATGTAAGGCTAACTGGTTAACAGGGTCTCGGCATAGCACTTGTTGCAGCTAGACATGCTGGAGTTCCAGTTACTCTTCTCGATAGCTCCCAGGCTTCAATTGACAAGGGATTGAAGTTCGCAGGCATGTGATGCTTTCTTTCAGTCTTCTCTTTACTCCACACCACAATAAAACGATACCTGCCGGCATCCAAACCTGAGAGAACACGAAATACTCAGCTGGACTCCCGGGGAACCATACGCGGCAGACTCATACTATCGAAGCACAGTTTCATGCAAGTGCATTACGGCCTAAAACTTCCCGCAGCATTCAATTGTTTTCTGCCTTTCGTTGCCCCTGCGCCACCACGGATCCATTCCTGGATTGCAGTTTTTGATCTCTGTCTGCCGTCGGAGGTTCATGTAAACAAGGGTATGGAGCACTGAAGCCCTTGGTTATCATAAGTTTGGGGGCCCCAGCAGCATGTCTCTTAAATGTCGCAGCCTTCACTTCCCAACCCAACTCTGGCTGCATTTGCGCCAACATCCCTTGCTAGTACGAGAGAAAATGGCCGATAATCTGCCTTGACTATGTCAATGATCTACCAGTGCATGCTCTTGGCTGTTAGGTTGTGGTTGTGGTAGCGAGTTGAGGGTGCTGCTCGAAGCTTGGCACTTGGGTTCATGCATTTGCCTCCAGCATCACCGCTTTCAAAGACGCTTTTGCAGCTTTGATTGGGCCTATGAGACGTTTGGCTTCGCGCTGTGCCTTTATCATATTTGCGGCTTCCACCGCAAATCATGCCAGGCTTGTTGAGATTCGCTAGCGACACGGGGCAGCAGACGAAACGTGTGCCAGTGCTATTAGTCGCTCTTCCTGGTGCTTAGCATTCCTTTGGAATCCTTATCTTGTCAACAAAAAGTATCTCAAAAGCCGTCAACCGCGTTCTAACTCTCCATACACAGACAAGCTTCTTGCAAAGGACGTCTCCAAGCAGCGCATCACCCAAGAGCAATCCGATGAGATCCGCGCTCGTCTCACTCCATCCACCTCCATGGACTCCCTAAGCGACGTCGATTTCGTCATCGAGGCTGTTCCAGAAATCCCAGAGCTGAAATTCAAGATCTTCAAAGAGCTCGCCCAAATCGCTCCAGGCCACGCCATCCTCGCCACCAATACATCCTCTATTTCCATCACTAGAATTGCTGCCGCCACCACCTCGAACCCAACTGATACCTCCGCATCGTCCCGCGTCGTCAGCACCCACTTCATGAACCCCGTTCCAATCCAGAAGGGCGTCGAGATTATTTCCGGTCTCCAGACCTCCCAATCGACTTTGGACACTGCGATCGCCTTCTGCAAGGCTATGGGGAAAATCCCATCCGTGTCCGGTGACTCGCCCGGTTTCCTCGCAAACCGCATTTTGATGCCCTACATTAACGAGGCTATAATCTGTCTCGAGACCGGTGTTGGGACGAAGGAGGATATCGATGCGATCATGAAGAATGGTACGAATGTGCCTATGGGTCCACTGCAACTCGCGGATTTCATTGGCATTGATACTTGTTTGGCGATTATGCGGGTGTTGCATAATGATACTGGGGATAGCAAGTATAGGCCGTCTGTGTTGCTGACGAAGATGGTTGATGCAGGGTGGCATGGGAAGAAGTCGGGCAAGGGGTAAGTTTCCTGCTGGAGAACCTTTCATACAGGTTTTTATGGGAGTATACGGGTGGTGATGGAAGACATAAAGCTGACAAAAATTAGATTCTATGACTACTAAACGCCAATCCCTACAAACAGCAACGCCGACCTACCCAACCTGAAAGAGTTTTTTTTGGATATCCAGCCAGCCGTTATTGTGATTCGCCTTAGCGAGCAAATAAGCGATAGTGTAAACAATAGCAATGAATCATCCGAAATCAAAATCGTTCGACATGAAAGTCTTGGCTGTACTCGTACATGTGGAGTTTCCAGTATTCGCCGTCATTCGTTGTTCTTCTCAATCCCACCTAACGCCCCAAGCTCGGCCGACCATGTCATAATAAGTCAAATTGATTATCATCCTCGATGTATATTGGGCTACTAATTTTCATTCGTGCCATCGACATCGAGTACCTGCAGGCTTCCAAATCGCAAAGACTGCGGCGAAGTGACATCGAGTTTGACCTCGTGTGGGAGGCGTAGAGTCCGCAGCCAAAGTCGAAACCTCGCCCACTAACCGAAGTGTGAATAGATTTAGAGTTGGGTGCTAAACCCCTCCCTATTATGTGAATGACATTGTTGGCGAATTTCCGCAGGTAATAGGCTGCTGGCCGCTTTGGTCCTCCAGCCAACTCCTTGAACGGTTACCCAACAGTTTATGCCCGGCCGTTGTCCAAAGGGTGAGAAGAATTTGAGTTCGCAAAGGAACTTGGCGCAACCACTACGTCTCCTGATGATGTGTGCGTATTGGATGGAGCAGTACACAGGAGCCCTCCTCCTTTTTGTGCTCGACTGATAAGTCTACGAGGTGAGTAAGTACACCCAGTCACGATCGCACGCTTCCGCCTCAGCATCCCGTGTGCTAGGATACCAGACACCTTTTTGTCTTACTCGGGCCCCCCCTGTTCCATGATTCCAAGCCATCGGCTTGATTCGGCCCTTTTAATCCTCCTCCCACCTCCGTGGCCCGGAGACGTCTGCCACATCTACTGCCAACATATCTGAGTTTTTGAGTTGAAAACGTAGTCGTACAGTCATCCGTTATTTATCTCCTTCCGTATCTTTAAGCTTGAACACAAATATTCCGAAGCGTGTCGTTCCTGCTCTCGAAGACACGGCCCGTCCCGCCTCCCCGCCGTTGGACCGCCACAACATCAGGCTAAGCTTCACGACCCTTCATACGCGCCATACATGTTAAATGTTCTTTTTCTGCTCTCTATTCCGCGATCCATGGTATATCAATCATTTCGGCACACTGCTCCGATTGCGGCTGAGATGGTCGAGCCGTATGCTCTTGATGTTAATTATCAGCCGGAATACCCAAAGCATGCTGTTGATGATTCTGGTCTCGCTGCTCATGGCCATTGTTTCGTCCATTATTGGAAGCTTGTTGATATGCGCTTGAGAACTCCCGTGGTGCAGACATTGGAGCCGAAAGCTGTGCCATGTGGTAATTCCTGCTTGCATCGACATGAGTGTGCGGTATCTGAAATTCTGCAGATGTCATTAATGGCGCGCTTTGAAAGCCGCCATTACTAAAAGTGCTGACAAATGATGAACGAGGTGTGGTGGTTGTGTCCTGGTTGGAATTTTGTTGTGTGAGGCCGCGATAGTCAGATCGAAGATCTAGGTCTAGACTTGATGGAAAGGCGGCAGAAGCGGAACGGAAACGTGGTACTGGAGTGTTTGTATTCTCTGGTTGTGTGGTGTTGTCGGTGTAGTTGGCCGTTTGTGGTAATGACTGAGCATCCGATGCTACCAAAATATTAGCATGGGATTTGAAACAAACGTTTAAGTAAAGGGCTTACTGGTATAATTTCCCGCAGTGTACTGAGTTTGCTGCTGCAGCCCAGAACCACTTCCATCCTGGTATCCTTGATACAACGGCACTCGTTGAGAAGAGAGAGGGCTGAGAGTTTGTGATGGCTGGTAACTGCCATAATTAATAGAGGTTCCTTTCCAGGAGACACTTGTCTTCAGGGGTGAATGAAGAGAGTCGGATCCCATCCTGGGCAGTGTGTCTCGTATATTGAGAGGCCGTATGGCTCTTACACTTTGTCGAGCAGCTTGTAAGCCATAGCTGTCGATGCTGTTGTGTCGCCCATATAAGCTCCTTACTCCAGTGCCAGCTGAACTTGCCAAGTTGTTCGAAAAGTAGCGGTCATTAGGCGAGAATGAAGAGAGGACATCCGTTGTGCTGCTTGAGTTTGACGGAGCATAGCCAAATGGCGAAGCAAGACTTGAAGCTGAAAGGTTACTGTTATGCTCCTGTCGTCGGATTGGATCCACCATTAAAGGTCGTAGCCCGAAGACTTGATCGTCATAGCTCTGTGAGTACTCTCCTGCTAGTTGCAGTGAGGTGCCGATGTTATGACCTGCTCCAGTGTAGTTTCCATATGATGAATGTAAAGCTTGAACATTGTCGAATCCTGGTGGGACAGCTCTCATTTTTAACATTCGCTCTCGATCATCTGCAGTAAGTCGTTTTATCTTTGCCCTCCTTTCAATTCGTAAGCCACAACCAGTTTTCGAGAAGCCAAAAACATACCTGTTTTGAAACCATACTTGAACCTGCCTTGGGCTAAGTCCTGGTATCTCTCGTGAGAGTCTCTCTCGATGAGCGGCGTCTGGATGTGCATGCTTAGCAAACTCGCTCATGAGAAATCGAGTTTGCTGATGGGTGAGCCTCAAAGACCGTTAGTACCTTCTAAATGATAGCAGTCCTTCTCTCAAAATGGACGCACCTGAATCTTTTCATTTTTCTCCTTTCTGCCCGTCTTTCCGCGTCCGTATGTAGTGCTCGTCCCTCGCCCAGTATTATGTCCTCGGCATCAAGCATCTCATCGTCATCGTCATCTCTTTCTTCCTCATCTTCGACTTGTTGCTGTTGGTTACCATTCTTGTTTTCGTCTATAGCATTGGCGGTCTCTACTTCAGAATACGGACTTCGAACAGTTTCACCTCTTGAAGCCAAATACGATGTCGTCTGCAGTGATGTTTCTTGTCGAGGACTGGTAACTGAAGGCGCAGGATGTGGGCGATCAGACTGAGGTGGAAGAAAAGCTGACTGCCGACTTTCAGCTTGAGCCAAATTATGTTGATGCAGCAGAGACGGCCTTGGTGCTGAAATTGGAGCAGAATCGGTTGACTCAGTCGACCCTGCGTGTGTCGGATGTTCGAACGAAGGAGGCGAGGGGTCAATTGCTGGCAAGTACTGGGAGTATGAATCCCCCCAGTATGGCTGCGCTGCTATCGGGTCTAGGTTCGACATGCGTGAAGTTTTTGTTTCTGGGAACCGCCTTCCGATCTTTTCTGGTAACCAAGCGTGCCGTAACGTTTGATATGGCCTAGCGACCAGCATTGAGTAGAAATTTTGGGTCTTGAACGTTTAAGCAGTTGGAAGTGCTTCGTCTCATCGGTCTCAGCTTGGAACAGATAATTAGCGGCGGCTTGTGGTTGTCTATACTTTCAAACAATGTTGTGCTTCGCATTGACTTTACAAAAGATTTTGCGAGAACCTGCGGTGATGTGTAATTTCTGTAGTTGGCCTGTCTTTCAGTCGCACTTCTGGGAAGATGTTGATTTGAGCGAATTATCTTGTGGTAATGGAGGAGTATCGGATCGAATACCTTGCTAGTTGCGCACGGCTAAGACCAAAATAACCCCACCTGTGGAAGTGGACTAGATGGCGAGATACTCCGCAGTTTAGTCCCCTCGCATGGGTTGCATTCGTCAATGAATGAACCAAGCGCCTTATCTTGAGCAAGGGTCTACCAGTTGACGGCTACTCGTGGCGAATGATTGCTTATTTTGAACTTGCTTGAGGTTGCAAGAACAATAGCGCTCCTACTAGATCGGCTTGCTTCTGAGAGCTTAATAGTCTTGTTGAAGAGGTTCTGGCCTGGTCAGTCCGGAAGTAGCCGTAATAAGTCGCTCGTGAGGCCTCCTTGGGCTTCTGTCTCTATTTCTGAAGCTCAAATGCTGATAGCTTTGGGCTTTGCTGCAGTCACCGGTTGGATTGAGTGCTTCTAAACCCGTGGTAGGATTCCAGACGAAAATGATGTCGTGAATAGCGGCCTGGGCTTCCGGAGAATTACAGCTTGCGTGTGAATTTGAAGTTGATGACTTGCAAGGCAAATTAGGCCAAGGATATGAATAGCTTCTTCAGTGTCCACGGTAGATTCTTCTCCCACAAAGATGGCCGAGAGGGACACGTTGAGCGAGAACAGTTCGGAGGTACTTTTGCCACTATGTTTCATAAACTTTTAAAGACGCTCCTAGCACAAGAGTCTTAGGGCCCTGTGATGCCTCGAGAACACTATATCAAGGACCACTAAGCTACACCTGAATAGACTGCTAATATGGAGGGCTTGAAAGCGGCGCACTCATCCAGAGTTCGCCAGAGGTGTATGTATCGAAAGCTTACGCTCAGCAATGTCTAAGAAATTTTGAGAGGTAGTCGAAATAGTTGAAGATGGGAAAGTCAGAACGTGGTCAGAAAGGAATATGTGCAGACGGTACTCCGTAGATAGGTGATCCGGGTGATCTTCAAGGGTGTGTAGGCCAAAAAGAGATGCTTGCGAGAGTGAGAGGCGGGTCATTGGTCTCCACCGCAACTATGCATGAAAATGGAGGGAAACGGGTCGACGCATGGCCGTTGCGACGGCCTGGATTCAGGCCGGCTTTGGTCCAATAAGAGCACACAACATCGAAGGCCTGATGTTAGGCCTTATGTTAGCTCTGATCTCAAGAACATGACGAGCCGGCCGAGTACAAAATCCCCCTCACGCCGGTGTCCGGTGAGGGTTGATATCCATTTCCATACCGCAAGAGTCCATAGACGCAACTCGGCGGAGTTCGCTCGATTGAGGCAGCCCGACAAATTCCTTGTCGCCACAAGCAGAATACATGTGAAGTACAAGAGTTATTGCCGGGCCAGGAGAAAGTCCAGCCGCGCGCAACTTTGTGTGAATGCGGAGCAACATGTTACTTCCTTTATCCTCAGCACTCTCCTCTAGCTCCATGGAGCAAGTGTACGATTGGAACATCAAGCCGAGTGAGGACCTTGCCAAGAATGCCATCATACCTGTAAGCAAAGACGGCTTACATTTCAAAACCCTTTGAGAATATGGTGGTAAACAATGGATCTTAGGACTTCTGGACTTCGAAGCTTGTCTAGGAGAGCTTGCAGGGCTCCGGCTAAGTTGCCAGGGATGGTAATAACATCCGGAGTTTCGCATGTGTTGCTCCATGCAGGCAAGCATTAAGCGGACAGCGTAAGGTTTTCCCTGTATCTTTATGAGCATGAAAAAGTTGACAAAGAGAATGTGAGCCTGCGCTTTTCTACTGCCTCGAACAAACTCAATCAGACATTTGAGGACTTGGCGGTCGAACAGGGTTCTAAGCATCTCCGTGGGCCTCTAATTTAACTCGGCTGGAGGTAGCTAGAAGCAAAATGTGATTTTTGTACCCATGGGCTTGATTCAATGACATCCTCGCCTGAAGATCTTGATACCAGAGGTCGTGAAGGCCGTTGTTGGATCTTGTCAAAAGCAAAGCCATTGCAAACGAACCGATGCGATGGGCCGATTTTTCCTCAGTTTGTCGTCTCAGACGTCTGAATACCTCGAAATAGGGCAGGCGGTAGACATCTGTCGGTACTCAGCTGAAGATATTGAAGATACCCGCAATTTATCGGATTTCTCAATGAAGTCCATCAGGACGGTTCTAAAAGGCTCGCTGCAGACTCACGGCACGACACGATAGTTACCAAAGTTGGGGCTAGCCTACAATACCGGATACATACAGCCCTGTCGGGTCAGGGGCCACAAAAGGCGGCTCGAGTATGACACAGAGCTCCCAGAACGGGAATCATTCACTAATGCCGACGAGCTACGCCAATCGATTCAGACTTTTGAAGTTGTATCACGTGCGTTAAAAGAATGACTTAAAGCTTACTGAGACGCGGATTTCTGTCAGGAACGAGACGAGGGCACGCGGATCAAGTGCAAAGCCTCGTCGCGAATCTGTCGCTAATAATGTGTCGCAAAATCGGACATAACAGAACTAGCGCAAAACATTGTGCACGTCAGATTTGGCAAGCTTCCAAGCGCGTAGACGCGATATGGCGAAACAGGCCTGGTATCTCCGGAGCGCATAAGTTTGGCGTGGTCTCAGACCATCTTGCATTTGCAGGCAGTGCCAAAATATCGTATTTTGGACCTGAGCGATGAGTTGTCGCCACAAGTGGCTTCTTGGCCGGCGCAAGAGGCACGTCGATTGAGCCAATTGGCGGGCAACCTCGGCATACATTGGGATAGGGTTAAGGCTGAAACACATTCCAGACGCCGTCCCAAGACTACGAAAGAAGCTAAAGTCGCGACTCGTGGCAAAGTCATGGTCGACAGAACGTCGACATGTGCTTGGGTGTGGTATCATTCATGCTTCATCAATTGACACGCGCCAGAAGAAAAAGGTTCGCCGTCGTCCTCGGCGCTGGGCCCCGAAGCAACGGTCGTCGTTCGCACTATGAGCAGTGGCACCCGTTTCATCCCTCGGACGATGCAGGTACTGCCGGCTCAGGAAGTGAAACGAACTGACAGAGGCCACACCTAAGGCCCAGGTAGGCTTTTTATCCTCGGACTATGATTTATTGGGCAAACTCCAATGGATCTTGGCCAAGTGTTATTTTGGACATTGCCATGTGTACCACAACTATATCATTTATCGGTTCTGTGCGAGTACCGAGGAGGGGTTTAACTCGCAGAGGCGAGGTCGTACTGAGGCAGTACACGATTACGCTGCAACTCGGGGGCCGCTCACATTGTCCGTACGCGAGGTATCGCGAGCTCTGCTGTGATACACGAGAATCGTTATGAGCCTGGTACGAGTTTCGCGCAGAACGAGTGTCTTTGGATGCTGTCGGTAACCACAACATACCCGCCGGCAAAGGGTCTCGCCGTGTCGGGACGTATCCTATGGGTCGCTATCGGCGACCAGTCCCATGTGCATTTCCACACCCCAGTGCAACTTCTTGAGTATGTAACGGTCGCCGCATGTGCTGGGGTTTATTTTGGGAAAGTTTTAAGGGGAGGCAACAGCCACACCCATGTCAAAGCAGGTCGAGCACTGTACGGCCCTCTTTGAAATCCTTGCGTGTTATGAATGGCGTGCATATGCGCACGCCTGGGCTAAATTCTAAGGTATGGAAGCCGCTGTAGGCGTGCGAGGTTTATCACATCACCTCGACCTTTGCATTGCGGCGGATGGGAATCTCTGTGCTGTTGTGTGTCTGCTGGGAGAGAAATCGCAGGTGGCCGTATTGGTTTTCTTCGCTTCTTTGTCGGCGTGGACACTGACTCCTTTCCTTGGCCTTTAAGAGCATTTGGACGAAAGCCACAACCGAGCAGAAGAATCCATTTGACGAAAAATCTGTTGCATACTCTTTGAAGATGGTTATGCTAGAAACGAAAACCAAATTAAGAGATAGTTCATTGAAGGACGGGTTCGACAGAAGAAGAACTGTATTTGCTAGCGTAACCATCAAGAGGGTTCGCTCTGAGAAGATCCTTCCATCCGCCGCACTTAATCAATGTATGGGCAGGTGTGGTGGCCAGGTAAAGTTAGTGGTGATTAGTTCAGATTGGTACGAAATAACAAATGACGTGAGGGTGAGTTGGCACAGTAGCATCAGGTTTCCAGTATCTTCCAGTTGCGCTAAAATGTTGGTCTCTACAGCCAAGCTGGGAACTATTTTGGCGACAACTGGTCCACGATGTTCCTATCGTCTTTCCATGCTAGGGAGACGTATCTATACCTTGTTAGTTCTTTCCCAAGACGGCTAATATGTGTCTCAAAAGTAGGCGACTAGACGTACTTGGTATGGCTACCACGGGCGGCAATCTCCCCTTTAGTGTTTGTAAAGATTACAGAGGTATACGCAAGTGTTTTGCCAACTTAGGGAAAAAGGTTAGCAGAATTGAGGCTTCTTGTGTGGTAGGTTGCCTTACACTTGTCGCAAGTCACAACAGCTTTAAGAGTATCACCGACTTTGCCGCCGGAGTTCAGGTATGTTACTATGGCAAAATGGTTAGCATGATATTTCCAGTATGATGCTCGGATGTATTGAATTCTGAATCTTACCATTGAGATCCGTCGATACACCAGTGGCATACAATCCTTTTGAGGCAACTGCAAGGGAGCCTCCAAGATCAACTGCAACAACATCGTGTCAACACAAGCGATCGGTTCGCTGTCGGCGATTGATTCATACCCATGCTCGCAATCGTGCCTCCGTGGATGATGTTAAGCCTGTTCTGTCAAAATTGTCAATTGATTCGGCAAGTAGTGGATGGTTTCGTGCCCACAGTGTGCTCTTTCTTGATGTCAAGCTCCATTTCAACGCGCCCTGGTTCTGCCGCTGTCACTCGAAGCTGAGTCGTGTCAGTTTGATGGCAGCTTTAGTTAATTTCATGCAGTTGGAGTATGTATCTCGCAGAGACGAACGGCGATTAGAGGCAGGCTCACATTTTGGGCAAATAATCTTGGTAAAAATAGTCAGTACTGGGCAGAGCAGGTATACATAGTAGCGAAAATGGACAAATATCATGCAACATGAGGCACTTTTCCTAAAGTCTTCTGGAATAGACTTCCCTCCTTGAGGAAGGATGAGATATCACAGAACCTCGTTCTGACGGCGTTGGGGCCTTTGACCAACTCTTCGCACATGGGGTATTTTGTTACTTATGTTCGGTCTATTAAGTCGAAGGCAGATAACGATGACCGAGAAGATAGTTCTCGAACTTTCCAACAGAACCAATGAAAGTACAAAGTTCGGGTGGAAAGAACGGGACGGGGTATGTTGGTCAAAATAAAATTCCTGGACATTGCTTCGTACCTTGGCTCTAGTCCAGATTCCGCCTTTGGAAAAACTATATCAGTCCGTTGATCCATACACATAGTAATAGGGAATACCGTCTACCATAAAGGAGCTCAAAACCTGTAGATTAAGTCAAAAAGTTAGGCACCAAGACTCTTATATTCATCCCACGGTACCTCTGACTTACGGATCTGACGAATTTAAGAGCAGCCATGACAAAGAAACAACAAAGTCTATAGTTGAAAGACAGGTGACTTCAAAGTGAGAATAGCAGAAATAATACACAGGCGCAAATAAGTGGTTGAGTATTCGCAAGAAAACAAGTTAGAAGTTGAAGCTAAGTGATGATATCCTGCTTGTTGTTTTGGGCTCGGCTATATTTCGGCTTTCGAGAACTCATCTGCCGGCGAAGCATTCTTCCGTTTTTCGTCCAAACCGTCAGCCTTGAGCCCTGACGTCTCACGTTGCTAGATCTCAGCCTTATCAAGATATACTCAACCTCAACTCAATACATTGAGCATGATTAATAGGTGATTTGGTATTCCGACGAGGTGAACATAACTTCACCATGTCTGTCTCGTCGTCTGCTCTATTCGAGTACCTGGAGAAGCAACCAGGGATTACTTTTAGACGTCTTTATGAGCAACCATCTACTGCCTTGGCCGTCTTTAGGCGCATGCTGCCTCATCTAGGTTAGCTAGAATGAACTCACCTTTTCTGTGTTTGAACCAAAGCTAATATACTGCTTGTAAATAGCCAAAAGCTTCGTGATGGCAATGCTCTTCATGCCAAACCCACTTCCATTGACCGATCTCGAAACTTGGGTCCGACCAGACACCAAGACAGCTCAAGGCGATAAAGGGCGAGCTTTAGCTGTGCTCTCCCGTCTACATATCGCCACAAGCACAATAACAAGTAAAGATGAGCCTCCAGCTTTACGTCTCACCACTGAGTTCGCAAACTCCTTGCGACTTGCTCTCACCGGCGGTGGAAACCATGGCTCATTCGGTATTCCTAGCAACAATTCACACCCAGAAATCGGAATTGAATTTCTGGACAAATACGCCAAAGATCAGTGGGAAGGCATTCTTCATTATGTGGTGCACACTCAGAACGACTCATCTGGAGCAAGGTATCCGTCCGAGTCAGTCAGAGCACTTCTCTCCATGGGCGAAACTCCACTTGTTGATGCGAAGCACTATGATCGCGGTGTCGGTATAACGCAAACCGGGTTTGCCTTTCTTTTGCAGGAAACGAATGCTCAAGTTTGGGCAATCCTGCTCCGTTGGTTAGAATACTCTGAGGAGCTAGGTATTGACAAAGTCGACTTGCTCTCCTTCTTCTTTCTGCTCGGCTCTCTAGAGCTTGGCATAGCTTACAGCACATCTACTATTTCGGAATCTCAACGAAATATCTTGCCCGTCATGCAAGATCTCGGTCTCCTCTATCTGCCAAACTCAGGCAGCTACGCTACGTCTGGCACTGAATTCTTCCCAACTCGCCTTGCAACAACTCTTACCTCTTCCGCAGTAGCACTTCGCACCATCTCCTCAGGTGTCAACGCAGCAACAGCCGACAACGCTGGCGGTGGCTTCATAGTCATCGAAACCAACTACCGTCTCTACGCATACACCTCCTCACCTCTCCAAATCGCCGTCCTGTCCCTCTTCTGCAAGCTCTCCACCCGCTTCCCAAACATGGTAACTGGTCGCGTAACACGCCAATCAATCCGCGTAGCCATCGAGCACGGCATCACCTCCGATCAGATCATCTCCTACCTCAGCACACATGCTCATCCTCAAATGCGCAAGAAGGCTCCGATTCTGCCACCAACTGTAGTAGATCAGATTAGGTTGTGGCAGATTGAGAATGAGCGTATGCAGGCCACACCTGGATATTTGTTTAAGGACTTCTCCAGTCAGGCGGATTATGATGCATGCGCCACATACGCAGACGAGATTGGAGTGTTGGCCTACAAAAATGAGGCCAAGAGAATTTTCTTTGTGACAAAGGTTGAGCAATTGAGGGATTATATCAAAAGTCGAAAGCTGAAGTAGCGAGATGACAAGTAGGAATGATGGGTGTTCTTTATGCATAGCGCGGCGTTTGGCGAAGGAATCAAGATGATGGTTTTAGATCTAAGGCCATGAGAATAACAGAGGTGCGTTTCGTAGGGATATCCCTTACGAGCGGTGCCCTCTCCAACAACACACTAACTGGTATTGTGGCACAATAAGTTATTTTACGTTACATACCGTAGATGTGTCGTCCTTTCTATGTGATGCGTATATATATACTTGTACATCTCTACAATCTCACACACTTGCTTCACAACACTTCGTCTTACAATTTCTCATCCATAAGTCCTACAAGCTTTACTACTGTATGGACCAAGTCAAAGAACATGCCCATTCTCGGACCGCTGAAGCGCCGCCTGCATACCCTCCAAATCTGGCCTGCAATCGAGCAAGAACGACAAACCATAACACTTATCATCCAAACCCAGCGGCCACAGCCTCTGCAACGTCTCCAACATCTCCAATATCTCCTCTAAATTACGCCACATCTGCTTTGCCCGGTCCAGGAAGTTTGCACCCAGGCTCGGGATCCAAAGCTCCTCTAACATGCTGGCGATGTCGTCCGCAAAGATTTTTTAACCGAGATGTGCTCGTCAACTGAGGCTTTCAGGTATATGATAGCTTCAGCCAGGCCCCATTTACGCATCTCCTTGCAGATCAGGGAGGCGAAGACAGAGTGGAGCCTGTCCCACCACTATGACTGGATAGAGTCGAACGCCATGCCATACGAGCTGTTTCGGCGGAAGATGAGGAGGGCTGCTAGCTGGTTGTATCTCGTGTAAAACTTTGTCCACTCTTTGCCTCTCTACCTTCCTTCATCTCGCTCAGAAAGACGGCATGCAAGAATTTGATGTACTTGCGTTGCTTGACTGGTTGGGGCGTAATAGAAGACATCGACTGGCTTTGGGAACACACCAGGAGCATGGTTCTATACTGTTCTACCCTTTCAATAGCAACCTTCAACTGCTGATCTTTTCTCAGGCGTTTAAGGGTTTTTGTAATTCTTTACTTCATGTCATCTCTTAATGACACGATTCGGTTTACGTCTACTTCAAACTGGTCCACGGTGGACTTGAAGTCGTTGAGGAGCGCTAGGATCGATGGATCAGCTGTTGCTGTTGATTCTGGAGTTTCTTCAAATGCCGGGAGAGCACGGGGAGACAGGGAATTGTTGTTCGTAGCTCACTGGGTAACAAGATTGCGCGACCGCAGTATGCTCGAATGCGGATGATGCCGTGGATGGTTACTTGGGCGAGTTGGATGACGCTGGCGGCAGCGCCGACATCGCCGAGTGCTGTTACTAGGTCGGCCATTGAGAACTCGTATGAAATTGCGGAAACACAAAACTTCTATAGTAAAATCAGTTAGATATGATGGCAAGGACGGGCGTGTCGTGATAGATAACGTCGGTACAGTTAGGAGAAGCAGACACTTCACTCTGTAGAGGCCCTCTGACATCGAAAACAGAGAAGCAATTGCTATCCCATCATGACTCGAATGCCTTGTATGCTCCAGTCAGTCAGACTCAATGTAGGCGCAGAGGCTGTGTTATGTTGTCATGTGCTTAACTATTTGGCGATCGGTGATGGTGTTGAAGCTGTGTGCGGGGCCGAATCTTCAACACCATCCCAGCTAAAGGTGTGGTAATCATTTGCCAGTTAAATTTTGACATCGCAGCCAAGATTCTGGCGATTTTAGAAAGCGTATTATGGTGTTTTCTTTGTTCGTAGTATCGGACTCTCTGCGATTGGGCAGAAACTCACTTAGAGAGGCTAGAGCCGAACACGATGCGTGGTAATGGTTGCATCCATTACATCGAGGTAGAATGAAGATTGACATCAAATCGACACGGACAGCCAGCATGGTAAACATCAACCAGTTAGTCGAACCGGCTAACGACAACATACTTCATTCCTATATCGACCACAATTCTACACCAAATCTGCTAACCGTTCACCTGGTGCTCATATGCAAACTCCCACCGTCTCTAACTAACCCTTCCAACGCACCTTTCCTCATCGACTCTATTTTCCCACTCGTATTCCTCAACAGCTCAGTAATAAGGATAAGACAGTTCTCTCTATCCACTCTCACAATCTGTTCCTTATTCCCTTTATCCTGCGCCGCCATCTCCTTTGGCTCTTGCTGTACCATTCCTATGCCATCACTCACTGATATTCCTCCTAGCATGCTTCCCATTTCTGTCACAGGACTAACTATCTCATTCCTTTCCTCTGATGTGGACTCAGAGGTAAGCGCCTCGGTGAGCAGGTTGAAAACTTCTGGGTCGCGGAGGATATCATCAACAATTCCCACTGCATCGCTATTACGTGCGAGCATGGCGAGGATGAACCATCCTTCGGACCTGATAGCAGGCCATTTCTTCTGCGTAACCATAAAAGAGATCGGCTTCGCAATATCGTTATGCTTCGCAAAGAATATCTCTCCACCCATTACCTCCAAGTTTGGTGGTGCACGCAGCACTCTACAGACCGCACAGATGAGTCGAGAAATCTCCATCTTGACTGGCTCGGTATCTGTGCGGCCGAACAGGGAGGTCAAGAGACTGAGTTTACTCTTCTCGTATGCCGGACTATTGACGTCTTCTGAAAGTGGTGAGGTGATACGCTCCACGTTTCGCGGCACACCCGTTATCAGCACTCTCGCAAGCGATACGGCGCCGTACTGGATCTGCGGAAGGGAGTCCATGGCCCAGATTCGTGGGAGGATCTCGACCAATCCTGCCTCTCCCAATACCCTCTTGTTGACCGCAGGTAGGGCAAGGTTCTTGAGAAAGCCGAGAGCAGCATACAATGTCTGTTGCGAGGCCGAAGTCTGTAAGATTGACAAGAGCGGGATGTGCATACCGAGGTCTTGGACATAAGACGTGCATACAGCGTCAGAGCGTACAAGGTTGCCGAGCATGATTGCGCCGCAGACTTGGAGCTGGTTGTGTTGGCTTCCCAACCACTTCTTTAGTGTGGCAAATGTCTGGGAATTCGGCGTGCATAAGGTGGCAAATTGTGGGATGTCAGAGATGTCAGAGAGAATGGTGTTAAGCTCGTCACGGAGTGCAGAGAGCTGCTTGGTCTCGTATTCGTCGGTGTCAACTAAGTTGTAAGAGGCTTGGAGTGCTGAGAGAATGGTGTCAAGGCTATGAGATGCGAGAATGGAGTGCTGAAATCGAGGATTGGCGAGATAAGACTTTGCGGTTGAGACGCAAGAGATGAAGTCCTCGGCGTCGAGTGGGTTTGTTTTGGAGGCTGCTAACGCGAACAAGACGGCGACTGTCGATTCTAGTGCCCGAGTAGGCTCTTCGAGTTGCTGAACAATCATGCCAAGGAGTTTGCAGGCATAGCCAAGGAAGGGACGGTATTCCTCAAAGCTCGGGCTAGATGCGAGGTTGATGAGTTCTGAGCTGAGCCCCGATTCCGAGGCTTGTTTTTGTGCTGGCTCGTATTCATAGCAGATGTTGAACAGGACAGGTATGGCGAATGGAATGAGAGTTTGGTTTGAGAGCAGGTTGATGATCGACTTGATGCCGTTCTTGGAGATTACTCTTGCTCTGTTCTCGTCTGTGTCTGCGCAGCTATTGCCAATCAGGCGCAGGACGTGGACTATGAGTGCTGCATCGATGTTGGAACGTGAAGCAATTATAAGAAATGCATCCAATAATCCGGAGTTGCCGTATGGTATCCTCCAGCGAGCTATGGTTGTGATGTTAGCATGCTTGCTCTGGCCACCTGATTCACGACTCCTAACCACTTTCTTCGTTCTCGAGGCATCCAATGAGCTGCGAAACTTGTATTGAAATTCGTAAAACAGAGGAAAGGCACTTACGATCTCTACTTCCATTCGCAAGCTGGTCAGCAGCCTTCGCCAATTCT
Organism: Antarctomyces pellizariae; assembly: GCA_010623925.1. Taxonomy (NCBI): domain Eukaryota; kingdom Fungi; phylum Ascomycota; class Leotiomycetes; order Thelebolales; family Thelebolaceae; genus Antarctomyces; species Antarctomyces pellizariae. The sequence continues at coordinate 166,293 of WCAA01000020.1, read as the reverse complement.
GACTGTCCAGCCCAATACAAGTGATCCAGGGCCAGCATGATCCCTCTCAACTTCTCAGTCCTCCTCTGCTGATCCGCCAGATTGACTTCTCCGATCTCTTCCTCATCGTCATCGTCCTGTTCCTCATCTTTTACGACTTGTCCAGGTTTCTCGTCCTCAACGAATAGTCTTAGAACAGCATCCATAGCAGCTTTCGGACTCTCCTTATTGCCTTCACCAGATTTCTCAAGTTCAAAGACCTCATCCTCGGACAAGTTGGCAAGGAAGGGTGAAGTTTTCTTGGCATCAGCGTTTCCCTCCTTCTCTAGCGAAATATCACCCCGTCCCCGTTCCACCGCCGGAGCCTTTATTTCTTTCATGTTCTCGGCCATAGTCATTGGGCGGAAATAGGAGAATGTTCCGAGGTCGTTATTACAAGCTTGGTCTTAAGGCAGTGAATAGGTCTGAAGCTGACGGCAAAAGCTAGGTATAGCCGGCCTAAGTTACAGTTTCTAGCACTGACTCACCTGATGGTGCGAGAAAGATGTAAGGGAAGCTGCTGCGCCACGCTGGTGGGAGGTAAGGTTGGAAATGTGACGAGTGACAAGCGGCCTGAGTTATGGGGCAGCAGAATATGTGTCGGCTTGCGCTAGGTTGTGTGTTTGAAATTTGATGATATATCTGGGGTTAATAAATAGGAGGTGAAGGTTGGTGGAGTGAGGCCGTTTTGACAGGCGTAGCGTCGTTATTGAGGTGGATTGAGAGGGCCAGCAGCAAGATGACAAATGCTAAGGACCGTCTTAAACGACCTGATAAGTGCGTACTACTAAACGAGAATATAGAAAGATATTACAATTTAGTCTTTGAAAACTATAAGAATCTTCATCAACTATACACAGTCTCCAAATTGAAGTTCTAAGTTCCACCAAACACGTGACACCCCTCCCCCAATCAGGAAATTTACCCTAGAGCTCCCTCTCCCACGAAACACCTTGGTGTCCTCCCGCTGTCAAGCTCTACCAACACCACCATACCCATTTGGCCTCGCGACCTTCCTCATCCACCACAACTCCATCTTCCCACACTCATTTAACCACCGCTTACAAGCACTTGTGACAATGACGAAAGCTCAACAGCAAATCTCCTTCGGGCTCCTTATCACCTCCGTACGCGCTGCCCCAACATTTGCATTGTGGAAGGAATGGTGATAGCTAACAAGTTGCCAGATCTACCTCTCCCTTTACCTCCACCTCATCCCGCTCCCAACCCTGATCCAGAACGAGGTCATCCCAGTCGTACGTCTCCCATTACTACGCACCTCTTACATTCTCAGGGTCTAGCATCCCGGCACTGCGAGGCGCACCGCGAGGCTGAGGCCATGACACCTTTATCTCCCAGGCCTCGACGTTCTCCCTTCTACCATTCATCGTACCTCTGTCACCTACTGGTCTTGTGCAGAGTATAGGCTAATAAATTATCGTAACAGTTGCCATTCTGGGCCCTCGTCTCATTCGGCGCCTACCTCCTCTTCAAGCTCGGCCACGGCGTCTTCACCTTCAACGATGTGCCAGCCGCACACGCAGAACTTATGAAGGAGATTGAGATGGCGAGAGCGGATTTGAGAGCTAAGGGTGTTGATGTGGATTAAACAATATATACTTACTCGACGTAAACAATGGATGGGGGATGATTTGTGAAGGGGTGGGGAAGCAAGGGTCTTGTGGGAAGAAGATGGAGACAAGGGAATTCTAGATACGGCGCATGGCGCAGGAAAATCATTAGGGATGGGTTTTAGAGCTTAGAGAATATGTTATAATAGTGCATGAGAAATAGACGAGGAATGCCTCCCACGAGTGAGGGGCTGAAGTACATGATACACGATGCAACCGGCAGCCGCCGTCCGTATTGACGTTTAGCTCCGCATAATTTTCACGTTTTATTTCTGGGTCGGTTCATGTTCGACCCAACCACAAAATCAGCCGATCGTCGCTATCATCTGTCAAAACGAAAGGGTGACCAAATGTATCTGCAATTTGCCCTGTGGTTGATAATCGATCAGCACATGGCATCGAGGCGAACTTAATCCATGCTCTCTATGCTTTTCTTCTATGTGGTGCTCTTATTTTTTTTCTACCTTCTCTACCTCCGTCACCTCTTTCACTCTTCGACCCGTCCAGCTTCGTCGTCCCCTTCTTCATTTCCTTCTTCACCTCCTGCCACAATCACCGCCAGAGATTCTCTGCACAGAAACAGTTGCGAACCAACTGCTTAGCACCAAACCACAATTACGACCACCTCAATAGCTTCTATGGTCAAGACATTAACTTTGCTTCACCTCTCTTGCCAGTTCCTTCTCTAGAGACTTCGCACCAATTCGCTTCAGTGCTTTCAGCCAGACTGCCAGACAGGGCATGACTCTTCTCGGAAACTCCATTACGATTATATCTCTGATCGCTTACATCGCTTATATCGTTGCGAAAACAAACAGGTACCATAACATCCATCAGACGTGTCTATCTTTCCTCTAGTATCACCTTTCAACACATCGCCTGGATCATCACCTTCAGCCCAAAATCAGCCACCACGGTCAACCTCGTCCCTATTCGCCGCACTCCTCCTCCTCGTCGCTGACTGTCCACTCTGCATATGATTGAGCCGTCTCATCTCCAACTCCTCCTTTACCACACCATGATGCTCTTTGCTCATCCTTCGGAAATCTTTAGCCTCGGTCGTGCCATCAAGATGCTCTCCTCTCACAGCTAGCTCTTCGTCACCTGACACAGCCGTATCCTCAGCACTCAACGGCACACCTGCATTCGCCGACCCACCACCCGCTGCACCTTCTTCCTCGCCCGCATCTTCCCAATTCCCACCTACACTAACCATCACAAACTCGCCCGCCGTCGGCCCATCCATAAGTCCCAACTCTTCATTTGAAAACCATCGTGGCATCAGCCAAGTACGGAACGGCACCAACGCAAAAATAACAACCGGGAAGCCGACGGCAGCAATCGTCTGCGTTATAGCAAACGTAGCACCGAATCCTAGAAGCTGTATAGCCACGAAACCCCAAAGAGCCTTCATCCTGACTCTCTTCAATGGCTGTGAAGGCGATGTCAACTGCCTATCCTTGCAGATGAAAATGAGCTTTTGGGTGATGCCGTTTCCTTCTAAGGCTTGTACGCCCATAACCAAGAACAACCCCGCCAACACACCACGAGGTATTAAATGAATGACTACCAGCAGCGGTCCTGTCATGGTACCGAGGATTAAGAGGCCTTGGGCAAGGTTGGAGACGCGCTGTTCAACAACGTGGGTAGTGACGACCTTCCCATGACCTTTATTGTCGCCGCCTTCCCCTTCGCCTTCTTCAGGTCCCACAACCTTTGTCACACACAAACTAGCAGTATGGAACGGCGCTTGCGGAATCAAGCCGTTCGGTGCCGGGAGACCCAAAAGGCCGGAAACACCAGTCGTAATACCGAGGAGGAAAAGATCCCAGTGAAACCCCGCCGGTTTTCTAAGAGGGAACTCACTCCCTTGCGCTATTAGAGAACTAACGTTATGATCGAAGTAGAAAAGTATAGTGAGGAGGAGGGCGAATGGAATGGCGAGGAACACATCTCCCACACTAATATCCCAGAAATGCACAAACCATCCTCTATCCGCCGTCGGAAAGAAGGCTTTGCTAACCGGCAGCGTAGCGAGCGGGATATCTCTCATACGTCCAAAATGAACAAACCCCGTGAAGAAAACCAACGTCAACGGTGTTCCGTAGTCCACGATGAACACCCGTACGTGGTGCTGAAATAGACTCCCTTGTCCCAGAACTCCGCACACGTATGCAAAACCAAGGACGAGTAGTGCAACGACGAGAGACAGGTAGAATGCCTCGTCGTAACCTTGCTCGGTAAGTACCTGGATGCCTTTCTGGATATACACCATCGCGACGTAGAAGCCGAATATGTCACACGAGAATCTTGTAACATAGCGTAATCCGTTGCAACTGTTTGTGATGGCGAGGATGAAGTGCATTACCATGGACCAGAGGCCGATCCAGCACATGAACGCGAAGTAGTTTATGCCGGTGGGGAGCATGATGTCGTAGACGGTGTAGTTGAAGACCGCTATGGGCCCGGTTACGCCTACTATGACTAGTGGTTGTGCTGCTAGTACCGCAAATACCACAGATCCGAGGACTGAAGCCAACAGGACTTCGTTAACTCCATAACTTTGGCCGGTTTTTGTATACATATCGAGGGAGAATGCAAGGGCAGGAAAGATACTAGTCTTTTGTTAATTTGTTTTCTTCCCTCCCATCTGCGCAATCATGGACATTCTCCGATGCGTTTCATTGAGCCTCGTCCTCGCTCATTTGGCGATCTGATGCGCACTGATGTCAACCGGTTGGGGTGCCTACTTTGCGAAATACATATACACCGTTGCCGGTACAACTCTGTAATCCCATGCATCTGTCCAATCACTCCAATAATATGGCAGCCGTCGCCTCACGTCATCTACCATTCCTCTGAAGAGTCGTATTTTCCACCATGCTTTCTTTCGAGTGTTATGGGCTTGTGATCGCCGTGAGTTGTTCGTGGTCGCCTGGCGAAGGAGATTCGAAGTATTTTTGGAGTTGTTTCGGTTTTTGGAGGAAGACCGAGAGGTAGATGTCGTTCGGGCCTTGACGAAGGGTATTGGGGGCTCATTCAGCGGATTGGGTTGTTGGGAGGATGCCATTGTCGGCAACGTCGTCGCCACGAAGGGCGTCAGGAACAGAGTTTATGTGCTCTTTGTCGCTTGTTGGTTCGCTTAAATTTAGCTGTATAAAGCCACTGGTTATGATTTTGTTTCATGCAGTAAGGAGGGATGCGATAGGAACTGTCAAGATGTTGTCGCAAACATATGACGATAATGGAACCGATTAAGCTTCGATAAGATACGTCCTCGAGTTTTTTGTGGGGCATCTTCCAGCTTGTCACTGCCGTACTCCTTTTTGAGTGATCGAAATTGATATACAGATGACAAAGCGTCAAAGGCGGCAAAGTTTGGAGGAGGATTTGACATTGTCGTTCCTGAGATGTCAGGCTTCGCGACTCAGCATTGAATTGGAGGCCAATTGGGGCAAAAGTAGTGTTGAGCTTGCTCCAAGAGCCGATCTCGGCCTGATACCAAGGTTTGAAACAACAGACAGAGTACGGAACGGCGCCAACAGCGTTTGGAAGTTCTTGGAAGGGCGGGAAGTGGTGGAGAAGGTGATCTTGGTATTGCTTAGGTTGTGCGTCGTTGGAGTGTCGATCGTCACATCCGTTCTGGGGCGGGATGCTTCTTCATGGTCTTCGAAGCAGTTAGTGAGCAGCTCATGGTCCCAAAGTACTTGCCTGCATTTTCATACTGGTAGCGCAAGAGGTAGATATGCTGCTGTAGTTTATGCTCATTAAATAATTATAAATATGACCTCGTAGGGCTAACATGCTTTAAATTCATAATATCGTAATCCTCCACACAACCTAAACATCCATCTTCTCGTTCTCGCTCCTCCTTTCTCTGCTTCTCACGCTGTGAACGCTGACCCCATCCGCCACTTTCTCTCCGTGCAAGACTTCCTCCTTGGCGAGCTCTCTATCCTCTGCCAACATCCTCGTCCTCTCTGTTTCATCCTTCTTACATTTATATAACAATCCCATAGTCCACACCGCCAGCGCAATGCAGGTAGCAATCATAGCCCACATACCAATCGTAAATCTTGGCGCCTTATCGGCAGAATAAAAAACAATGCTCCACCATGCATTAATAGCGCCAGACCACATATTCATACTCGCAATCGTGATGCTTCTCAACAAATGGTCATCATATCTCATACTATCATTCGCCCAAGCAAAGAATGTAGCTTGGCAAGCATAGACCGAACCAGCGATGTAGTATGCGCTGAAGACGACGGCTGGGGAGTCCGGTTTAGCCAAAATCATGATGGATGTTGCGATGCCGATAACGCCGATGAACAGACCGACGAGGTAGCGGCGGCCGCCCCAGAAATCGGTAAGTGTTGCCCAGACGAGGGTTGAAACGATACCGATTGCTGGGACACCAGAGGGATAGTTATTGAGTTGTGCTACGGTGTATTTTTTGTATGATGGCGTGTTTTGTGCCTTCATGTAAAGGTTCAGAAGGGAGTTCGTGGAGAAAGACTCCGTCTCTCCGGCGATGACCCAAAGGATTGTGAAGCCGTAGAATTTCCAACTTGTAAGAATCATCTTGACGAGCTTCATAGTAATCTTAGCACCGCCTTGTTCGATCTTCGGCACTCTGGCAACAGCGAGCGCTCTCTCGGTTTCGTTCAAATAAGGTGCTTGAGTGGTGGCGGGTGTATCGGGAAAGAGGAGGAAGCCGTAGAGCGCGATGGGCATGGTTATTATGCCGTCGATGATGAAGAGCCAGCGCCAGCCTGACATGCCATGCAGACCGTCCATGGAGGAATGGATTGCTGTTTGCAGGAACCCACCAAACAGTGTGCCGGCAAGACCAGACGAGGTGAAAATTCCAGATCTCTTACCGAGCTCGGTCTCAGTGTACCATGCACCAAGGATGTAGTGCGTGCCGATAAAAGTACTAGATTCAGCAATGGCTTGGAAGAAACGGATAACCATGATGTGTTGCGGCCGGTGAGCAGCTGCAGTACACATTGTTAAGGCGCCCCAGATAACCATCATGGAGGGGAAGAAGTAGCGGGGTTTAAAATAGGTGAGGGCGAGGTTGGAGGGAATCATGCCAATGATGTAGCCGGCGGAAAAGATTGAGTTGATTTGGTTCAACTGGTTGCCGACAAAGCCGAGTTCTTCTTTCATGCCGGAGACGTAGGCTTGGGCGAGATTGGTACGGTCGAGGTAGTTGGCGAAATACCTGGAAATAGGTTAATAAGGTGATTTAGAGGAAGTGAGGATTACTCACATGAGACAGCAGAAGGTGAGAATAAAAAAGTCAATCTTTCGTAGCAGCTTTTTTTCTACTGGGTCGACTGTCACCCCCCGAAGGTATGTGATAAAACTTCTGTTCGCCATGATGACTGCGGCTGTATATCCAAGATGATAAATGCTGAACGTGTTGCTTTAGATGGTGTTTGCCAGGAAGGCGATTATGGCGGGAGGAAGATCTCGTATACTTATCAATTGGGTCTCCTCTCCGCTCGTGATATGATGAAGAACAAAACAAGAAAGTTCGAACAGCTAGATCTCATATATCAAAAGCCCTCTCCCGCGCTTGTCGCCTGTCAACTAGTTGTCAGTCACCGATGAAGGATTCTTAGTTCCGGCGTTTCTGGTGGCCAATAAGCTCAATCCTTCACGAAGCTACGATCAGCCACTTCAACGCAAGAAGATTGTCAACCGTCAATCAATCTTTCTCTAAGCTATATGTCGTCTAGATCGCTGATAGCACCGGCGTGTCGGTCAAAGCTCAGCAATGGTTGGCCGACGATGATAGAGTTACCCGCGGTCTGCGTCCCAAGACGTCCGTGGCATATCACAGGAACATTTTCAAGATGCGGGGGAACGCGGAGTCTTGGAGAAACTAAGCAATCCCACGACCCCACAGCTATGCTTCTTTTGACCGGAGGTAGAAATTCCGCGTTTCTGCCCTGCCGAACTTGCGCACGAGCAGGCGGAAAGCTGGATTGAAGGGCATAAGTTGTAGTAAGCTATGCCAAGCATGGCTAAAGAGTTATCCACTGACATACGCCCTTCTGAGCCGAGGATGTGCATCCGATTAGATAACGCATCCATCAAGGTATCTTTTTTCCTGAACAGTTTTTACTGTTCACTTCGCCCTCGACAAGTTAATCGTCTTACCGAGGCTAGACTGTAGGAGGACCCATATGTCAAAACGCGGAAGAGTGGAGCCTTCAGACATCTATGGTATTTGCTCTCAACTCCATGAAGAGTCTGTCTTGCTGTACCTTGAGATACACAATCCTTCGAAAGATAGTGAAGCTTGGAGAAGCCGGGATGCTTGGTACTCGGCTCCTTCATCGGAGCAGAACTCTTTGTCAACATAAAGGGATACGAGATCCTATGACATGGCAACATTCAGATCCTGTGACGACTAAAATGATGAAAAGACGTGATGTCCACAAGAACTTCAAACAGAGCCGGCACTCATTCTGCGAGACGACGAAGAATGGGAAAATCCGAGTGCAAGTTACGTTCCCTTCGTATACATGGACATAACCCCGCCATTTCTATGATGGCATGCATCTACCCCTCATCGGCATTGCTTTCATGACCTAAAATGTGCCAAACGCGGAGAAATAGCTAAAACCCCAGACCTCTTTAGAATGTGTCTGAGCGCCGAAGGTAGAAGTATAATAGGTAAGCTCTTCTCCTTTGTCAAATTTTCTTTTACTCTCTAAGCCACCCACCTCAATCGCATAAAATACTCCTGTAAAGGCACAACACCACAACCACTTAACACAATATGGCCGAACAAACAGCAATGGACACGCTAGCAGCCGCCTCCAAAATCCTCGACACCTCCGAAGTTGTTCCCAAGACAACAGAGGAACAAACCAGAGTTTCCGCAGCCAAAGCCGATTGGGAGTCCATCGCCGCGCTCAAGCGCAAAGAGGTCCTCGAGGCCATTCCCTCCGAGTACCTCATTCCAAAGGACAAGCTACCACCAAACGACCAGAGGAAAGTCGACGACTTCTACAAGACCTCGGGCTTCTTTTCTGATGAAGAGGTTGCTATTACGAGCGCTACTGCAACCGAAATTGTGTCCAAAATCATCGACAAACGATGGACCGCTGAACAGGTTACGCGAGCATACTGCAAATCTGCAGCCGTCGCCCACCAACTCACCAACTGCCTGACTTTTTCTCGCTTCGGCGCCGCAATCGATGAAGCTAAAGCTTTGGATCTCGAATATGCTCAAACCGGCAAGACTCGCGGCCCGCTCCACGGCGTCCCAATCTCACTCAAGGACAACATCAATGTCGCCGGCGCCGCATCGACCATCGGCTTTATCGCCTGGGCCAATGCCGTGGAGAATGAAGACGGGTATCTGCCCAAGTTGTTGAAGAGCTTGGGTGGGATCATATATGTCAAGACGAATGTGCCTACGGCAATGATGATGGCCGAAACAACAAATCACCTCTTTGGCACCACCACCAACCCCCTGAACCGCAACCTAACACCCGGAGGCAGTTCCGGCGGCGAGTCCGCCTTGATCGCCGCCCATGGCTCGCCTCTGGGAGTCGGGACGGATATCGGGGGTTCCGTCCGCATCCCGGCCGCTTGCACAGGCCTCTACACCATCCGGTCTTCTGGCAACAGGCTCCCAATGCTAGATTTCCGCCCTGGAATGGCGGGCCAGAAAACCATCTTATCTGTCCAAGGTCCATTGGCTAGGAGTCTGGACGATGTGATCTTGTATATGAAATCCGTAATCGACACCTCGCCCTGGAACGCCGACCCCGAACTCTCGCCCATCCCATGGCGTGCAGATCTCCTCGAGGCTGGAGCCGCACAGAAGAAGTTGAAGATTGGCGTGATCTGGTCAGACGGCTACGTCAATCTCACCCCCCCAGTCACGAGGGCGCTGGAGGAGACGGTGCAGAAGCTCAAGGATAAGGGACATGAGGTCGTGGACTGGGATAACAGACCTATCATGAAGGCATACGCCTTGTTAGCGAGACTGTTTACCGTGGATGGGGGAAAGAGTATCAAAGCACAGATTGAGGCTGGTGGTGAGCCGTGGCCTAAGGGTATTGCGTCTTTCGCTCAAGCTGAGGAGGTCGGTGTGTATGATTTGTGGCAGATGCAAAACGAGAAGGTAACGATTTGGAGAGAGTGGTTGGACGCCCTCGTCGCGGCAAAGGTTGACTGTCTGCTTCTCGCTACTGCTCCATATATCGCGGCTAAGCACGGGGCCCAGAATCATATCGGGTATACGGGCTTGTTCAACTTCCTGGATTACAGCGCGGCGACGTTCCCGTGTGGGGTTGTGGGGGACAGGGAGAAAGACGTGTATCCTAAAGATCTCGGAGAGCCGTTGAATCCGCTGGATAAGTTGACGAGGGAGGGGTATGAGGCGGAGGAGATCCATGGGCTGCCTGTGGGCCTGCAGCTTGTGGGACGGAGGAACGAGGAGGAGAAGGTGCTTGGTATGGTGAAGAGAGTTCTCGAAGATATTAAGGCTTAGTTATGGTATTGCCGTGTAGGTGTCGAGGCAATCATATTAAAGTTGGTCAGGTTATGTAAGATCGTAAATTGACCTATACTATGCGCTAATGTAACAACCTCTGCTTCGCTCGCTGTACATTTCCTCCCATCATCTTCGGTATCTCCTCTTCAGTACTAGTCGCAGGAAAATAGCAGCGTCAAGTATACAAGTATATACAAGAACAGCCCTTCTTTCCATGTTGTGAAAATCCTCCTATCCATCCAGCAAGATCATCTCCAGACCCCCCTCAAATCACCCTCCTTAGTTGCCAGTTGTTGTGCTCGAATGATAGTATAGAGCTAAACCTCTGCCAGTATTCAAGCAATCCAGTGCAGCCGGAAAACCGAAGTGACCACGCAAAGCTAATTCCCCATCCTAGTTGTATGTATTGTGATCGCAGACACCCGTCTCAATCATCTGTCGTTACCCATCCATCATTATGCATTTGTCCTCCCATGGCCCATCAAATCAAAAATAGAAAAGAACAGTCGCTCCGTGGTGTGGTATCGCTCCATGAAACTCCGAAAGCAAATCGTCCATGCAAATACCCTCGCTGCCATGCGCCGTCGAAAGACAAACTCGACCGAGGTCGGAAAGAGTGTCTTGCAAAGTATAACGTCCATCACCACAAATGGCAAGAAAGTTGTCGAAGTGAAAATAAAAACCGCCGTCGTATGACTGCACCCCATTGCTGTAGAGAACAGAAGAGTTTGTCGCTTAAACATCCTCCTGAAATCTAGAGGTATGGCTACCATCCTTAGATGGATGACTCCTCCCAAGTCCATCCTGGAAGTGTCCTGGACGACGAGCCGGTGGGCTGAGCATGTCCGTTTCTCTGTATCCACCAACATCACCACCATCCATCATTTGAGAGTTAAGGCCCATGCTGCTCTTCTCCTTCTTGGATGGAGAAAAACGGTTCAAAACAGCTCTGCGTCCTGGACCCTCACGGTACACAGCTGGTCCGTCGTCCTCGTCGATGAAGACATCCTTCGGAGACGCAAATGGGTCGGTCGAAACTGGAAACATTGATGGGTTTCTGGTGCCATGTGGATCAAGAGGTGCCGTGCGTCCCTGCTGGAAACCTTCGCGTCTCATACCAAGTGTAGCACCAGCGCCGAAAGTACCAGCCGTGTTTCCAGTTTCAGAACTCGATGGACCAAGGCTAGAGGAGGTAGGATCAAGGCCAGAAATGCTCTGTCCAAAGCCACGGTCGGTGGCGGTGTGATAGCCATCACTTGGGCTCGAAGATCCAAGTGCGGCGCCGCCGTATGAATTGGCCTCGTCGCTATAGAAAGAGGTGTCTCTCAGATTGCTTGGTCCAGCTGGGCCTCTCGAAGAGGCAGTTGGGTCGGAGTACCCATCCCCACCATGCTGGAGGACGGAAGGAAGCTTGCGGCCGGAGACGCGGTAGAATGCGCGCTCTGGGCCGGCCCCAGCACCAGCACCTGCAGCTGCTCCTGCGTGGCTGAAAGTTCCTCCAGTGCCAGGGGTGTCAGCTGTGCTGTCCTCAGAGCCAAGCTCGTCGCGTCCACCTTGACCAATCAACCAGGCAGGCATCGCAAAGATAGACCGGTGTCTCATCTCCGGAAGGCCTCTGCCTGCATCGTTATCGCCGCAACCTGGAGCGTTGGAGTCTGGGGCGAGCATTGACTGAGAAAAGCTCAAACGAATACCCTTGCCCTTGATTTTCCTCCAGTGGAAGAACCCATAAAGCAAGACCACAATGAACGTGAGACCAGCTATGCTGCCGACGGTTGTGCCCGCGATCCTGCCTGGTGCCCAGACTTCAGCGCTTCCGTTGTCGGATCCAGATCCATCGTTATCGGGGTTTGGGAACGGATTATCATCGGCGCCTGGTTCGTCGGCGTTGTGGTTTGCGGTTCCGCCGCCGATGGAGCCGTACCCGGTGGTAGTAGTGGAGTATGGAGAGGTGGTGGAGATTGTTGGCCAAGTAGTTGCCGACTTTGCCGATATAGTCAAATATGTAGAGTAGCTGACGCTGCTTCGGATCTTCGCGTTCATCGTGAGAGTGGTAGAGCCGGACTCGCTCAAGACAGACATCTTGCTGCTGAGATCAGTGGACGATAAGAGCATGGTTGAAGATAAGAGTGACGTAAAGCTCGTGTTGGTTGGGACGAGATCGAGCGCCACTGCGACGTAGTTAGTGATTGATTTCAATTGAACTGTGGGTATAAACTGGAGGAACGTACTGAGCGCGGTGCCATTTTGCCCGGGGACGATGGTTGTGAAGGCTGGTGCTGCTGGCGCCTCAGCAGTCTCGGATGGCTGTGGAACTGGCAATTCAGATGTGCTTGATTGCGCTTGTGGGATAGCACTTTCAATTGAGGTCTCAACGATCGATGGAGTAGTCTCGGTTGCAACGAAAAGGATCGCGTCGCTAGTGTTGCTCGTCTCAATTGGAACGAAAAGGATCGCGTCAGTGGTGTTGCTCGTCTCGATTGGAACGAAAAGGATCGCGCCGGTGGTGTTGCTCGCCTCAATCGCAATGCTGGTTGGAACGCTGAGCTCGGCGCTCGTACCGGTGACGATTGCGGTCTCCTCGTCGGTTGCGGTAGCAATTGTAGATGAGTTCATCTCAGAATTGGCAATGTCGCTGCTGGATGCAAAGCTTGCTGAAAAATCCGCGGTGGTAAGTTGGTCAATCGAGTCGGTCGTCCAGATGGAGGTGCCAATGATGTTTGCGGCCGTGTCGACATTGATCTGCTGAACAACAGCGATCGTCTTCACAATCTCGGTGGCGGCCGGCACGACACTAACTTCGCGCTTAACTCTCATACCTTCGTTTTGGCGCTGGCGTAAGCTACGATTATGGCTGTGACGATGATCATGCTGGTGGACTGGAACTCTCTTTGTCTCGTCTCCATGAATATATTGGTTTTGCTCGCGATGAGCGTTCTCGTCGGCCGCCTGAGTGAATGAAGGCGATTCCAAATTCTTGGCCATCTTGGCGAAGAGATGCGCACTGCGCCGTTGTTAAAAAAGTGTACGAGTGGTTGCTTCTTCACAATCTCATGATCTGGCGACGGTCGTCTGGCGACTGCTTTTGCGAACACTGTCAGAAGTGTTCGAAGGGATTGAACCCAGGTGTCACGATACAATTGACAGGAGGGGAACACTGATTGAAAGACGGGTTGCAAGCAGCCAATGAAGCACGACGTGTGGGTTCAGAATGTGGTGTTGCACATGGAATCATGCAGGTACAGCCAAACCTCGCCAAGACAGTGCGTGCCAGCTAAATTTGCCCATATAACGAGTTGTTGTTCCTGTTTAGGCAAAATAAGCTCCACATGAGGTCTTAGCGGCTTATGTCCATGGAACTACCCTATATTGGGCCATTTGTATCACCGTTTTTGCACCTATTCCCTGTAATATTCGCACTTACCCGGTATTATAACGCTATCTCAGAATATCGGTGGTATCGGAGTTTGGCTGAGAAGCGAATGTGTGCCGCGAAATTTATCACGAAATCGAGAATATCGGCCGTTTGAGGGTCGTCTTGGCAAGGTTTGAGACTGTACAGGGTGAAATGTGTTGTTTACACGCCCTGGAGGAGAGTGTTTTCCATAAAAACCTGCCCACCAGGGTTTGCTGCCTGAAATTTCAGGCCACAACCACGCGAATGAAGACGCGGCCGCATCATCTCAAACTTCACCAACTTTCAATACAGTTCGCTAAGCTAGGGTACTGTAAAAGCTTAATCTGATGTTTATGATTGCCTATATCCACCATACGTTTACATTTCATATCTAGACACTAGACAGCTGCGACCCATCAGAGCTCACATGAATATTTCCGATCGCGTTCGCACCATGGCCTGTAGTTTCACTGAAAACGATACATCTTGGCGAGAGCTGTCCCTAAACAGCACGAAGCTCTACTCGTGCCGCTCAATCCAAGAACAGCGAACAGTCTCCCTAACACACTTCCGGCGTTGAAAATTTCACCGAGTCTTCGCAAAGCTTAAATCTTCCCTACGACTACGTTCTACCGACACGTATTAATCCATCAGATTTCCAAGTTCAACCACCAACCACCAATTCTCCAAACTACAGTCAAGTCTCAGTAATACAATATGCGGTATGCCGATATTAATTCAGTACGCCGACATACTCACTAAGACGGTTTCTTGACGCGGGATAGATTACATCGTCTTACCGAGACTTGACTGTACTCTACATCTTCGAAGCCCTCAGAAGAATATCTATTTCTGGCCTCTTGAAGTCCACTTAAAGTCTAGCCTGATCTGGTGTCCCACCCCTGCCCACACGTCCACCACGCCCGCACCAAGATGCTGGATGTTCCACCATGGGTCGCACTTCGCTTGTCCAAATGGACCCTGGCTGGGTCGTTTGCCTGCCGTGAGGACGCGGCCCTGAAATTTACAACGGCAGGCCGCACTCCCTTATTGGCCAATATCATGCTATCAGAAAGGGCTCGTGATTTTCGAAAGTTCGTCACCTTTTCGGCAAAAGTATTGTGCATTTGCAGGCCTTCTTGGCCGTCTCAATGAGATTACTTTCGGCCGAAAACCCCTGCTCGAGTGACAAACTCTTGGCATTCACGAGTACTGCTCTCTTGGTGGAAGAACGATATAGCAAGGCACAGGGGGTGTAAATAGGGAAATTACAGCCACGTGACAGACAGCTGCCAAGCACTTTCGACGTCTGTGGCTGTTGCTTGGCACCGGCCGCTCCTGGCGTGGCTGACACCTTGATGGCCAAATCTTGCTTTATCGCTATCGCTCTCCACTTCTTATCCGCTCTTATCCGTTAACCCAGACGCGCAGCAACTTAGCTTAACCAGTTAACTCCTTCAAATCTCACTCCAACATTTCTTCATGACTTTCAGGTGAAGATAGCAAGAGGAGTGTGTAGCTTAACTGACCATGGAGGAATACAGAGCAGCACAACAAGCGCTCGCGCAACAGCTATTAGAAGCTCACCAAGGAGCTTCCTCAACTTCATTACAACCTTTACCTTCAGCTCCCCCACCGTCAAGAGGCCCTCCTCCTCCCCTCCCGCCTCGAAAGCCCAGCCAACCTGCCCAATCCTTTCAACTCACCGAAACACCAGAAGCTGAATCAAAGCCTCCCTCCTCCCCACTCCTCACACCAAGACGAGGTCGAGCTTCCACCATCACCGAGCAATGTTCTACCAAAGATCCTCGATCCAGCTCTATGCAGTCTTTACCACCAGAGTCCCGTAACGGCCGCAGAACTCTGCTGCTAATATACATCCACGGCTTCATGGGCAACGAGACCTCCTTCCAAGCTTTCCCAGCACATGTCCATAACCTCCTCAGAGAGACTTTACAAGAAAGCCATGTAGTACACACCAAGATCTATCCAAGGTATAAGAGTAGGAATAAGATCGAGGTTGCTAGGGATGGATTCAGTAAATGGTTCGCCCTCCCAAACTCCGTCACCTCATCGCGTTCCTCGTTCCATCCAGTACAGATATGCTAATTATCTAACAGGTTACAACCTCACCAAAATCCACAAACAGATATCGTCCTCCTCGGTCACTCCATGGGCGGTCTCCTCGCGGCTGAAGTAGCATTGATGCCAGCGCCTAACGGCACAAATCCAAATCAATTTAAGCACCATATCCTCGGTACCGTGTCGTTTGATACCCCGTTTTTGGGTATGCATCCAGGCCTCATGGGCTCCGGTATTGCTTCTCTCTTCCGACCGGCGCCGCCGCCTCCTGGAAGCCAACCTTCTCAGCCGTATATGCGATCAAATGCCTCGAGCCACTCTCAGGTTACGGTGTCTCAGACGAGCCTGCAGAGTACGGAGACGTCAGGGATTGCGAGTTCGGCGACGCCAGGGAGTGATAATTTGAGTCTGGCGCCTACGATAAGCAGCGTGGGCAGTATCGTGGGGAATGATCCGAATTACAATGCGCCGTTTCCGAATGATATTCACATCGCCGAACGTACAGGCATCAATAAATTCCTGCACTTCGTAAACAAGCACTCCGACGGCCTCACCACCGCTACGAAACAGTATTTCATGAGTCATCTTGAGTTTGGGGGTTGTTTGGCCGACTTTCCAAGGCTTAAAAAACGGTATGCGAGGTTGAGAGAACTTGAGGATGTGGATGACTGTACCGAAGAGGCTTTAAGAGAAGGGAGGAGAAGGATAAGGTTTATCAACTATTATACTGCTTCTACAGGAATTCCGAAACCGATGAAGATCAAGAATGTGTCTGTAAAAGGGGAGGATGGACATATGGTGCCATTAACCACCACTACGAGTCAGCTGAGCATCAACGATCATGAGAGGGAGAGGAGAAGCGAAGATAACTCAACGACGATGCCGAGAATCTCGATTGAGGAGCACAGAGAGGGAGAAATTGCACCTAAGCCGATAGAGGTACTGGATGGAACATCTGACAACCTCGCGACTCCGCCAGTATTAGCAGAGACGAGGGACCAGATTGCGCATCTGGGAGCAGCATCCGGAGTAAACCCCAGAGACGTAGAAGAGGACGAGTTGGCACCTATGCAGTTTATTGATCACATTCCAATCATGTCTGACGAAGAAGACTATCCCTCTGGCAGTGAGTACCATAGTGCCAACGACGAGCCGGCTTTAAAAGCAGTACACATACCGGCAGAATTGCAAGCACCGCCGCCAATGCCAACAACACCCGCACCTGTACCACCTACGCAAACTCCAGAGAACGAGGGAGGGAAAGCGAGGGAGAGCCCAGAGACACTGGTAAAGCCGACGATTATCAGGACGCCGCCTACTGAGCCGTCATTCCCTCCCTTGCCAGAGGTACTTGCTGAGCCAGCAGCGTTCGATCCGAGTCTTTATGAAGATAAAGACGCGAGGAAGATAGCAGAGAAGGACCACGCGAGGATGGTGAAAGCTTATAAGTCTGCACTGAAAGACCATGAGGCGGCTGTGAAAGATAGGGAAAAGATGAGACTTAAGAGGGAGAAGCAAGCTAGAGATGCTGCAGAGAAACAACGGAAGGCTGAAGAGAAAATAAAGCTGGCCGAGGAGACGGCTACGGCAAAGGAAGCAGAGAAGGTAAAGAAGGATGAGGAAAAGACTAAGAAGGCTGAAGAGAAGGAAGCTGAGAAGGAGCGCACAAAATTGCGGAAGAAGACGCAAGCTGAAGAGGAAGAGGAGAGGTTGAGAAGGGAGAAGAAGAGGATGGATGCCGAGGCTGCGAGGATGCGTGGTGAATCGCCTGCTCCTTGCACTGCTCTTTCCCTCGATGGGCCATCGCATAGCGGGCCACCGTCGCCAGCTCTTAGGCCTTCCGTCTCACACCAGACCACCTCATCAGGGAATAACCCCAAGGCGCTCAGCAGGGAGAGGTCGAGCGAGGACTCACAATCATCTGAACAAAAGAAGCCTGAGAAAATTAAGAAAGATAGGAGGTTCTGCCTACTACCGAACGATCTTACAAGGAGTAAAGAGAGGGATAGGTGCTGGGTGCGTGTCTACATGGAGGGCGTGGATGAGGTGGGCGCACATTGTGGACTATTCTTCCAGGGTCAACAGTATGATTCCCTCGTTGGTGACGTTGGAGAGAGGGTAGCGCAGTGGGTTAGGGAGGATGCTACGCGGCGGTGCGTGGAGGGGATGCATGGTGTGGACTGAGGAGATGAAGAGGTGGGAGGGGGGGAAGGGTAGCATGAAGAAGGGCGGTGCATAAAATATGTGTCGATACCCGAGAGAAACAAAATGTTCGATCTACCCTTTAAAGGCAAACTTCACGGATTGGATTGTAAAACAAGAAATACGAAAACGATACATTCGCACCCGACGGTTGTAGTGCGAAATTGCCATGTGAGGATTTGTAATTTCAGTGTCTACGTCGGCACTACTCATTTGGTCTATCAGACTGTCATTGCATGCAGCGCTTCTTTCATGCGATCGAGTTGATTAATTAGTATTCAAAGCTCGACTTCTAACAAGTTTGACGGAGGAAAAGAGGGAAAAAGGCGAGAATGATGGCGTCGATGGATGGCAATGGGTGGTGGTGGCAGTGGTTGGTACATGCAGTAAACTCCAGTTGGCCAGCGTTTTGTAAATTGTCACGTTAATTTGTAGGTCTGATCGTCTCGCGAGCTACTTCGTTTGCGCGGCCTCGTTACGGTGAATACGTTGTGCTGGTTGGAAAATTTATGGCGTTCCTAAGGATTGCGAACACGGTCTACGAGGTTGAATTAAATACTGCACAACCATAATTATGGATTTAGGGCCCCTTCTAAGAAGCCTCGTTAATATGTGCGTAGACTGCTCTCGGCCCCTATCTCCACCCGCTGAGCCTTTCCAGTTCAAGACCCTAAAATTAATAGTCAGCAGAGCACACAGCTAACAAATCAACCAGCCAGCTTATCTCGACCTCAGTTTGATCTCACTCCGACCTTACCTGGACCTGACCTTGAGATCACGACCCTATCACTTCCGGTAACATACCAAGCACTTTCCTCGCGCATAACGCAGCGTTTGGAACCACGTTGCACAAAGGGCTTATGCGGTTCTCGTTCCCCGGGTGAATTGCGTTTCCCATGAGCAGGGCATAAGTAGGACTAGCATTTGCTTGCCGACGCCCCTTCTATCCACCCAAGTCTATCCATTTCCAATTTCGTTGGCGTCGCGCGGTCGTCTTTCTGTCTTTTTAAGCAATATCGCGAACGGCCTCACCAAAACTTGAGTCACGAACAGCGACCTGACTTGATTCGGCGAGCAAAAACTGCGTCGCGTCCACATCACAATCAGTCAGGACAGCTTCACCGAAATCAGTACGGCCTCACTCTGGTCTCGGGAAGCCCCAACCACGACAGTCAGTTGGAGTCGCCGGTGGAGATTGTAGTGTACAAGTACATTCTATAATCCACTCTATACAAGAACAATCAACGCCATCCATGCTAAATCCTGTCAGGTCTGTCTATAGTGATCTCGCCCCAACCCATCCCTAACGCCGTTCTACCGCTGTTTATATAAAAGAAGCAGTCGCCGACTTCATCGACTGCATTTCTCCTCCCTCAATGTTCTTTCATGCTTCTTACAGTGACAAAGGAAAGGCGCGTCAGCGCGTAGTAATCGGTCCTCCTCTTTCTTTCCTCCTCCCCATAGCCCGGTTTTCTCATTTTATTCTCCCTCCTCCTATCTGACACCCTTATGCCCATCTAAACAGCGACCGCCTGGCCCCCATCAAAATCAAAGCTCACTCCATTACTCGCCAGCAACGTTCTCTCTTGCTCCTGCTCAAGCATTCCCTTCTGTTCACTCAACCTCTCCAGGACACCCCCCTTACTCAGTGCCATGAGCACACCAGCCAACCCCTCATCACTGCTGCGTAACTTCTTGATGCATTCCTGGCAGCAGCGTAAAGCGCACCAACTACAGCACCACCTCTTCCCACGGTCTTCGACGCCGCAAACCCCGCACGCAACGGCATAAACATCATTACGTGAGGTGCGCATCTGGCGGTGGTTTTGGTAGCATTCTAATTGACAGAGCGTGATTTCTGGGGCAGGGAAAATTATAGCCCCTCCCTCTAGGTCGGAAGTTGGGCTTGTAACACTACTCGAACTCCCCGCCCCGTCCGTTTGAGGAGAGGTAGGTGAAGTTGGGTTCGATCCCACGGCCTTGCGAGAGATCATTCGGGACCGTGATTGAGCGACTGGAGTACGCAGGAACGGTGACTTTGCAAGGATTGCTGCCATCCTCTGATCCGGCTCCCCTGGTTGCAGGAGTGGAAAATCGTTCTTCGGCCTCGGGATAACTTGTTGAGGTGCCGAGGATGGTGCTGTCTTTGGTGGCCTGCCATTGCTATCTGCTGGGAAGGGAAAGCCGTTCGCTGTTGGCGAGGGGAGTGGGGAGTTAAAGTTCGAGTTACCTCTGCTCAGCGGCGGGAGGTTGTTGTTTGGGCGGTCAAGGTGGCTTTTTGTAGACGATGCTCTGTTTCTTGCGAAGTCGGCAGCGAATGCGGGGGCTGGTGCTCGGATAGTTGCTTGTGTGTCCTGCTGCTGGTGGCCTTGTCCTCTTTGCTGTTGTTGTTGTTGTTTATGTTGTTTTTGTTGTTTTTGTTGTTGTTGTCTCTCGCCATTCTGCATTTTTTGGCGGAGTGTCTCGGTGCTTGAGCCTGGGGAGTCGGAGCTGGAGCGGAAGAGTGGGTGGATATTCGCCACTGGCGTAATCGCCAGCTCTTCCGGCGTCTTATTAAGTGGGTTATCCAGTGGTGTTAACGGACGTATAGTGTTGCCATCCTTGTCCTTTAATGCGTCGCGAGGTGCTGGGCGGAAGGCTTGGTATACCGGTGCTGCTGGGAGGTCGATGTGCGCTGCGGCAGGCCTGAATGGACTGCCCAACTTCCTCTCTCCTTCTGCTTGTTGGGTTGATGTTGGTGTAATGGATGGTGTTGGGACCGCTGGCTTGTCATCCTCGGCGCTCTTGCCCTTCACCTTTGACTTTAAGCGCGACCACGAAGAGCCAGAAGCCTCGGTGTGTGGTGCTGGTCTCTCATCATGACGGTTCTCGTCTTCATCGGACTTGGTGAACTTGCTCTTGAATTTTGAGAGTTTCGATCCAGTCGTCTTCGTAGTGGTGGTCCTCTCGAGTACTTCGGATGGCGCTTGAGATTCTTCGCTTGGACGGAATTTGCTCTTAAGGTTTGCGAAGTTGCTCGGCGCTGGGGGGCCAATCTTCCTCGTAACCTGTGGTGGCTGCTCGTTCGCAGCAGTAGAATCAACCTTCTTAATATTGGAACGACTTTCAACTTTCTGCAGCTTCTGGTTCTTCATTGTCGAAGAGTTGCTCGCTCCCATTGTGCCTGATGCGCCAGTGTCCGGACGGACGGGAGAGAGTGGATAGGAAGCTGTCGCTTGTTGCGTTGGGAAGGTGCTGCTTGCTTGCTCCTGCTTGTTGGTGTGCTGTGGCTGGTTGTGAGGCGCGAATCCAAACGACGACAGTTGATCCTGGATACTTGCGCCGTGGTACTGATTCCTCAACTCGGAAAGCTGTTGGACGTTGTTGTTCTTCTTTACTAGGGGAACAGGCCTCCTGTAGTTTGGTGCAGTGGAATCCAGTTGTCCCTCAAAGGTGTTCGTGCCTGTCAACGGCGAGGTGTTCAGTGGCGGTAGAGCAGCAAATTCCGCAGATCTTGACGACGACGTTGGGACTGGCGGCAAAGAACCGGTTGGTGGTTGTGACGGACTTATTCTCCGTGCCAAGTTCGATTGCACGCTCTCAACACTACTCTGTGCTGATGGTGGAAGCGGTCTTCTGGTCGGCACTAAGGATGACGAAGAGGAGTTTGTGCTAAACGACTCTGGAGCAGAAGCACCCAATACTGGACTCTTATACTGAAAGCTCAAATCTTGCAAAGAGCCCTCTGGTGATAAAAGGTGTTCTGCCTGAATATTCGTAAACTTGACGATATCATCCAGCGCCTCCATAGGCTCCACTCTACTACGTCGGGCATCAGAATAAATGGAGCTGGCACTGGCAACCGATTGTTGACGCTTATGCTCCGAACCTACAGGTTCGATGTCGAAGAAACTGCCTCCTCCCAAACCGTCCAGAGTCGGCAGTCCATGCTCGTCTCTTGGTGTTTCGGCACGGAGTTCTGGCTGGGCGGAGGGAAACTGAAAAGAAGCCTTTAAGCCTGAGTGGCCCGGTGGAAGAGCTGGCATGTTTGCGAAGTGTTTGACAGCTGTGTTTCAGCTTGTCAATCGTGTCAAGCTTTCTTTCAAGCTCGTCGTTACAGTGTATGTCACAAACAAAAGAGACAGCTATTCATGAAAAAGAAAATAGTCGCTGCCGCCCTCTGCCTATTCCTGTAACCTTAGCGGGTCATGCTCAAATCACAGCCCTCACTTCCGGCTTTCCATGGCTTTGTCTGATACAGCCTTGCGCTGGTGGAGTAGGGCTTGATGGGAATGGATCTTCAGGGATGATGGGAGTCCACTATGATGTCGAAGGTGGAGGTAGTGATGCAGGAACATCAAGGTCGACTATCTGATTGGGGATGGTTATGTTGGCCAGAACGCCTCTGGACGGGTGTGTGAACAGAGATAGTGATGCTGAGTTTGAGTGGTGCTTCAGTGGTGGGCATTGTGTGAGTGGGGTGCTGTGGAGGTGAAGAACGGGATGAAGTAAGCTTAGCTTCAAGCAGTTGACACGCTTGGCTGATTACAGACATGCGACATCAAGCTTTGTGCCGCTGAAGAAAGGAAAACTAATTTCTACAAACCTATTAGAGGGAAATCTCCGAACGTCGGGGCTGCTACAGGTGTATAACAGATGCATAATAGATGTATAATAGACGTATAATAGACGTATAATAGACGTATAATAGACAGAAATAGATACCCAATCCGTCTCCAAACTTATCAAGCAAGATTACCACGTGAGACTCGGGCCTAGAAGTCTTGGATGGGAGATTGAAGACTCCTCCAATATCGGTGAAGCAACTTTAAAACTGCTTGGTGTGCCGCTCATGACGCAAACTTTTATTTCTTGCAGATTAGCCTCTTTTCAGACAAACACTATGTAACACTACCAAGGCTGTGGCTTTCTAGAATGTCGCAATCGTGTCCCTCTTCGGTAATCGCCTGCTGAAAGCTGGGAAACTCTCGATGTGGAGGTTTCTCCAAATTTGCTCAGACCAAAAAAAGCGAAGTGTGAATTTTGGCCGAGGCTGAATAATCAATTGGCCTGAAGTAAACACGGCAACGCTTATCTCACCTTATCTACATAGCAACAATCCACCGCGGTTGGACACCACCTACACTAACCACGCAGCGAACCTAGCTGCATTGGCTCCAGATTGACCTCCGCCACAACTTCAATTTCCACTATGTCTTCTGCGAGCGCACTGCCTTCGCGGACACGGTCGATACGGCAGCCAGGCTCTACTACTGAGTTGAGAATAAGAGGCAATGGACTGAGCATCGATACTCCCAGTGCTGCGGCAGCACCAGCACCGCGAGTAAGGAGTGCAGCATTCGCTTCGTCTCATAGTTCAGATAGCAATGGCACCTCACCAACTACGAGAGTGCCTACAAGACCTACGTCTTCTAGAGGTGATCCTACAAGGCCGACAAGTTCACGAATTGCTGCAGGTGGAGAAAGTGAGAATACCACGTCGTCTGCGACGAGGATAGCGAGGACCGGGAGTGTGAAGGCCAGACCGCAGAGCATGTACAGCTCAACAACCTCAACTTCCTCGATTGGCAGGCCGTCCTCAAGCGGATACAATGACGGGCTTATGCGCCCACCTCCTCGTCCTGGCCCTCGGCAACCACTGGGTGGAAATGGCGACAAGACAGTCTCGAGGCCACCAATAGCGAGCGCGTATGATAGAGTCTCAACTCGTCGTGAAGCCGGACGAACATCAACAGACTCCTCCAACTCCTTGCTACAAACGGCGTCCAGCACGAGGCAGACAAGGGCGAGTTCCGCGAGCACGTCGAGCTCGATACTAGGGAGTCCATCACGACACACACGCAACCAATCAGCAACCTTATTAAACTCCTCAACAACCTTGCGTCCGCCCTCCCTCTCATCGTCAACATCCACCCAAGCCTCATCTCAACCAGAAACCCGCCGCCTCGTCGACCCAAGACTCCATAAACCTACCTTCAACACCCTCCAGCAACACTACTCCCCAGCAAAGAATCTAGCGCCCAAACCTACAACGGCGAGTATCCTCGCACCACCCACACCCTCCCGTTTACCGACAAACATAGCTATTAGCGCAGAGACGTCAAGACTTCAGGCTGAGCTGCTGCAGCTGCATTTATTGCATAGGGACAAAGACGCCGTGATTGGGGAATGGAGAGAGAGCGCGAGGCGGCAACTTGGAAGCAGATTCTCTGACGTGGTCAGACGCCACGAAGACTTGTTGAGAGAAGAGGAACGGCAGGGTGATAGGGCGAATGGATTAGCGCTCAAAAAATGGGTCGAAGAGGAACGGATGGGATTGTCGTTCGCGGACAGGATAACAGCGTTGGATGAGATAACTTCTGATCTTTGGGCCTTGAGCGAGCCGGGTGGGAAATATTCAAGGGTTGCGCGGGAATTCGAGAAATGGATTAGCGATGTACAAGAGATACTTGATGCCAGGGAGAAGGGCGCCTTGGCGCAGGATGGGGAGGTTGTTTTTGTGGAGGAGCCTGAGAGGGTTTGGAGGGATGAGGTGAGGGGGCTGGGGAGGAAGGTTGGCAATTTGCAGCATAGACTGCAGGAGGTGGGAAGCGTGGAGGGAAAGAGTAGTTTAGCGAAAGTGGTCAATAACTGTAGAAAGTTGGTTGAGGGAATGATGGCCGAGCTGATGACTATGAAGAAGGTGGAAGGGGATGTTATGAAGGCCGAACAAGAGTGGGTCAGAGCGATGATCAAGGACACCGAGGTCGAGGAGACCGGAGTGAGCGCAGAAGCAGTCTGGCGGCGACTGTGAGGAGCGAGGGTGCAGAAAAGGAGTCCTGGAGGATGTGCGAGATACCCTTGTTTTGACGTAGCGAATAACTTTGCATAACTACAACTATACTTTACTGACCGGCTTTCTTGCTTCGTGCGGCTGAGAAGGATGCTCGGTCCCTCTCCCAGTCGCTAACCACTTTACGTTTGTGGTTTTCAACTGCCATCTGGAGTTCATCGAACGACCATTCTGTCCCGCGCAAGGCGCGGAACTTAGCTCTTTCCATCCATTGTTTTTCCTGCCACCTTGTTTCGGCATGAACGGCGTGCCAACCTTGGAGCGGTGGGGAGCTCGTCGTAGACACCGAGGATGACGTTGTCGGCTGCTCGGGCGAACAATGTTTCGATTTTGGTTTCAAACGGTTGTCTCTTGGAGCTTCCGGCTGTGAAGCTGATGTTGAAAGTCCAGGAGCTGGGGCCGAATGGTGGGAAGACAGAACCGGTTGGTATTGAGGCGGAGGGTCGACCGTGCATGATGATTGGCGGCGGAGGTGATTGGTGTCGGAGGTATCGTGGAAGGTCTTGTTTCAGCTTCTACAGAAGTATTTGGGAAAGGTTAAGTTTGCACTGTCTTGGCCCCAAGCTCAGGCGAAGACGCCTCAGTATTTAGTCCCCTCATAGCTGCTAGATGCCAACCAGTTTGTGTGCATTAAGATGCTCACGTCCCAGAAATGAGAAGAGATGCTGCTATTTATAAGTGCGCTGGAGTTGAGCTACTTGGCGATCAACGAATCATGATTCTGCCAGTACTTAGCCGAGGTCGTTAAAGTTTTATCAATCTATACTCGGATCTGGGTATCATCGTGGCATCACTGACAGCTGTCACATTTGTCCTCGAGTAGTAGCCGGACGAGTCTGACAGTGAAGCTGCGAACACTGTCCTCAGCACAGCTCCCAATACGCCTATGTCAAATAAAGTCCTTGAACGAGAGCAGAATACATCTTCCATTCTGATCTCAAATTTATCCTATTCATCTTAACCACGTACTGAGCCCACCAGCTTTTCCGCTCAAAGACAAACCACCTCCACTCCAATGATATAAAGAAAACAAACTCCTCGCTTAAAGATGGTATTGCGTTGAATGAGTTGACCTGCCTCCCTCCCCTTCCGCGCCGACCAGCGCTCTGCTATATCACCCCGAATCAACCCGCCGACCCAATTTTTATCACCATAAACTCCCATCTTTCTCTTCGCAAATGGGCTAACTTGAGTCAACTTTTGTCGCTAATTTGTAATCTCTGCTTATCTGTTTCTCACCTGCACTCACTCTCGCAACTCATACCGTGCCAGAGCGACTCCGGTCACCACGGCCTTCGCCCACCGCTTGCGAATAACTCGGAATCGGCGGGCTCTCCGGACTCCTCCTCCCATTCCTCCCCTCCAGCAGTCGCCTATTCTCCTGATTACTTCCCTCACTACTATCGCTCCCTCTCCTACTCCTCGGCGGACTCGAATACTCTGGCGGCGGGCCATGCGTATGATCCTCGACTGGCACCACCGCACCCACCGCACCCTGCGGTCGTCTTTCACTCCTCAACTGATGCGGATACTGATGCGGCGGCGCCTGAATACCATACCTCCTCACAGCCATATAATCTTGCGGCTCCTGCCCTCCATGTGAACCCTCTTCATCATGGCTCGGCAAATGTGCAAGACTGATATCTGTAGAGCTCCTCGCAGGACCCGGGCTAGTAGGGCCCAGCGGCCTCAGAAACCTGCCCGAATTCGTCCTGCCATGTCCTCTCCCATAGTTCGAAATCTGAGATGCACTCTCGCTTGGTTCTCCACCCAACTCCAGTAATATCGAGCCTTGCACGCTGCCGTATGGTGGCGGGGGTGCTAAGGAGCCTGTCATAGGTGCCAGACCCCACTTCTTCACATTCGCTTCGATGAAGACGAATCCGCTCTGTCCGAAGTTGACGTCTACTCTGCAGGGTCCAGTCGCTCCGACTGCAGGGAATAAATTCTGACTCTTCAACCCATGTGCCACGTCATCCAGCTTCTTTCCATTTCGCGTGAAGAATACGGTTCCCGTCCTCGGACGATATCCACACCCAATAACATCTCCCTGTATATAGCTCGGCCCATACGGTGTTGGCGTGAATGGCTGGTTATATCTCCTGTTTCCCGGACTTGTATACGCAACACTGAACTTGTGGTATCCCGGCAGCCTGAATAACGGATAAGGCTTTGTGCACATCCCGATACTGATCAGCGTTTCTTCTGGCTTGCTATATATCTTGCTTTCCCAGTAATACACCTCATTTTGTTTCGGTACGGGCAGATTGCTCAAGACGCAGCATTCCGAGTCGAAGAATTCGATTTCGGTGCGCCCTTGCACAAAGCAATTTGCGATTTCAAGTTCGGGCTCGAATTCCCATGCCGAGACGCCTTTTTCTTGGATAGCGAGGTATTGGGAGAGCGAGATGTCGGTGGGTAGCGAGTCTGGGGAGTTGACTTCGATGAACGCTGCCTGATGTTAGCCACCTGCTCTTATCTTTTCCATTCCTCCTTCATCTCTTCTACCGCGACAAGATAGTCCTCACCTTTAGCCCTCAAATAATCCAACTTAGCACCCTCCTCCATCGTCTCCAACGCCTCAGCCTCCTCCCTCAAAAACGCCTGCTCGTCATCAAACTCTCCCGGCCGACCTAACCGATCCAGTAAAATCCGCCCTCCACTTGTGTATTTGAAAAAGTAGATAATAATAAATATCAAAGCTATGAGTATCGCACTGCCGAAACTCGATAAGAGTCCGATAAGGACGCCATTCGCCGTTGCTGAGGACATGGTGTGGATTTCGGCCGGCGAGTTGTATGGTTGAACGATGTGGTATTGAGATGAAGGAGTGGTGAAGTCGACCAACGGTTGGGCTCGAGTGATGGCACGGAAGCCAAGTGGCACATCTCTTATAGGCCGGAGGTCGTCCATGGTGGGTGGTGTGGTGTTTGCTTATCGGTGTCTTGCGTCGGCGCTGATGTAATGCGCTTTCGTGGCGCCGTGACGATGTTGTTGGGTGTGGACCCTTTGATTTCTGGAAGACAGTGGTTTTGGTTGACTGGCGGGGGGCAAGGAGAGTAATGGCCAGTATTAAAGTCGTGGTGTTGTTGTCGCTGTGTTGGTTGTCACTGGTTGTCGTCGAAGTGTATGATGCGGACGATTGTGGTTACGCTCGCCCTAGACGAGGCAAGGACCGTCTGCCAGGGTGGAAGTGGCGGGCGCTAGGGCGACGCAACCTGGGCGGGGTTAATAATAGAGCCAATTAAGGCGAAGATGATTTGAAAGGTCGATAAAAAGCCTAGTTCAGCCTTTTATTAATCATTAACGAATTGAAGAAATCCTCAGTGCGAGGAATGCTGATGAAGAAGATGGGAAAAGAGACTTCATTGGCACGAGCCGCTGTCTTTCGTGTCACAGCCAATCTTCACTGAAAATACGATCCGCATGCGGACGTCGCCTTTGCCAGTGGGCCTGTCACCCGATCTTTCACATTCATTGATCCACCACATAAACCGTTTCAGTAAACATGGTAACCTAGGTCACATGCCATTATGTTAGTTGCAGCTGAGCTAAAGTGGTTGGCAGGACACAGGATGGATGTTTTTTAAGACCACCCGAGATCGGACCACATTTCTGCCCGCTGTGCACGACAGATCCGGCCTCTATGCCAAAACACCGTTCCTGACCAGTTGTGAAGCAGCACTGTCTTTAATCGCTTAGTTTATGTCTTCCAACCCATCAACGTCCATGTCTCCACTCTTGCGCTTCTTGCCATCACCCATCCTCTGTTTCGTCTTCGCTCTGCTCTCCTCAATCCAATTGTCATACTCCCCACTCTTGATTTTCTGCCTCACGACCTCCTTCAGCACGTCCGCACCGAAACCGATGAAGTTGTGTCTTCTGAGCGCATTCTCAAACTGCCACTCCGCCCTCTTCTCCTCCTCCCTCAACAACATCATATCATCACCAATAACCTTTGCCTTATTCCTCAAATCTCCGCACACGGCCAACAAATTGAAGCGAATCTCCGTCTGCGGATACCTCTCAATCCTCCTCTGCAAAACCGGGATAACCTTCTCCGGAAACTCCTCAAACGAACAAGCCCCATGTCTAATCGGCGCTTTCTGCAGCCCATCCAACTCATACAACGCGCCATTGATTGGCATATAAGCGATGAAATGGTAAACATCATCATCCTCCCCCGCCGGCCTTGTCTGCTCTATGCTAAACGGCGACGCTTTCGCAAAGCTATTATGCACCGCCCTAATCCTCTCAGAATTGCTCAACGAGCTCCCTCTATACTCGGCCGGCAGCGGCAGCGTAAAGTCCCTCAGGTTTCCCAGCTCCTCGCCAAGCTGAATATCGTTCCCTAGACTCATCGCAGCGGCCTTCTCCTCCTCACCGATGTTCAATAGGATGCTCAGCAGCGCCTGGGTACCGCAAGCATTCTGGATAGTCTGTTGAGCGAACCACACATCTTCGGCCGCTTCGTGATCAAGCTCGCCGTCTTTGGGACGCTTGTCTTTCTCGGTGGGGTATTTGAAGAGGAAGATTACGCCGTAGACTGGTGAGAGCTGGGAAAGGAGTTCAGAGTCGAGCGAGATGAGCTCGGAGCATTGGATGCCGATTGCGCCGAGGTTGTCGAGAAGGAAGGTGAAGACGCCTGCATCGGACTCGACTGTTTTATTGGTTAGTAATTTACAGTAAGGAAGTGGGTGCTTTGAAGGTGAAGTTGTGGTCCTCGAAGTGGTCCTGGAAAGCGCGAAGCTGAGCTCGATGCGATGAAGTTGAAATGAGAGCAACGTACTTGTGTTCCAACCTCCAGAGTCTCCCATCTTTACTGCTGGTTGTGTAATCTCGATAGAATTTGTTGTTGAAAGAAAAATAACTAGTCGAAGACGCGCAACTTCAAGAATCGTGTTCGTTGTCAAGCTTGTCAAATGCCATCTCCAGATGTCCATTCCCACGCGTCATTTCGCAACCTGGGTAGCTTCCATTCGACTAGCCTCGC
Source organism: Antarctomyces pellizariae (assembly GCA_010623925.1). Taxonomy (NCBI): domain Eukaryota; kingdom Fungi; phylum Ascomycota; class Leotiomycetes; order Thelebolales; family Thelebolaceae; genus Antarctomyces; species Antarctomyces pellizariae. Next base: position 136,611 of record WCAA01000020.1, on the reverse strand, counting down.
GCTACAATCCAGCCTTGCCAAGTTACCGCCAACCATTTTAAGTTCTTTCTCTCTTTGGCGTGGCTTGGCGCTCGTGCGGCCGCACCCCGATGTCGCTCGATTTAGCTCTTCGCAACTAGGCGATGTCGGGTTGAAAGTTTGACTGCAACAGTGGTGTGCACAAAAGAGCAATGCAGATCTCGTGGATCGATCCTACGATACCACTAACGCTTAAGAAAGAGACTTAACAGTGATTAATTAGCAGATAATGGATTGTTTCCGTGTCACTGAGGAAAGCTCGGGTGGAGCTGTAAAAAGGTTGTTAACGTGGAGACTCGAAGCCACACCCTCGTCACGAGCTCGTATAAGTAAGAGCTCGTATTGGCGGGGTGCCTAAAAAGAACCAAAAAGATTTCAAACGAATGCAAGAACATTATGAAATGGTCTTAATGGACAGTTCTTAGCTTCCGAAGCTCGACAAATAATTACTATACGTCCACATTCCGGCATATATAGGAACATTGTCAATCTGAAAGATCCCAAAAATCAAAGCTGTGCAACCGAAGCTACCAAACGCCTGAGAAAGATTCGCCGATCCTCGTGCTTTTGATTCCATTCCTCGCATGTGACTCTCCAATATTTGCTCAAATCAAGTATTTATATGCTTTAACGCCTAAAATCAAGTGCTCCGTCGCCTCGTTGGGCTATGCAAAGTGGGTATCGTAAGGACCGTGGGGCGCTAACGCTCTAGCTTTGTCGTGGATATCGTATATGTGCCGTTCCAAGTGATGGGCTAAGGACAGTGGTTGCTCGTATCATGTCGAAAATTGTTGAATCGATGCTAATATTAGATGAGAATGGGGTTCGTATTTTAATAGTGTGGAGTTGAGGTCGGTAAATCCCTGACCAGATTTACTATTGTGGGCGACCTTTGCCTTTAGCTTCGGGATGTTGGTGGTTAGGGACGTAAGGGTGGAATTGCGTTTGTGAAGCCAATGCCAGTTGTCGCGGCGAAGGCGCTGGTGAGTAATGGGAGCTAGTTGCTGAGTAGTTTGGCATATAGCTCTGCGACAAAGATGAAGGCAGAATAGGTGTCTGGACTGTCGAAGGTGGATGCGAGTGCGAGTGATGCGAGCCCCCTCTTATGGTATTTGATCTGTGCCTGGTCCTCTGTTATTACCTCGTCCAACTAAATCCATATGGCATTAATCGCGTACCCTTCGAATGCGCTTGGCACGCCGTTGTAAAGATATTCTTCAGCTCCGTGGTCGCTGTATGTGGCTTCTCCATACGATGATCCTCCTGGATTATTGTAGTCATTGAAGGTGTTGGGAGAAGGAAGTCCCAGATATTGACCAGATGCTCCGGTAAATGGATCCAAGCTCAAGGAGCTGATTGCTGGGCTGGGGCCGGGTGGAGTATTATAGTGCGTCAAGTGCTCTTGGCTGTAAGCAAACGAAGGATTGCTGCCAAGGGCGTACATCCCGCCATGAAGCGAAGGCGAAGCATCGTAGATGTCGTGGTGGTAGACCGAATTATTTCCCACAAATGTAGGGAAAGAGGCAGTTCTTTCCGGTTGCTGCCACCCCATGCGAGACCGAAATTGACTGACCATGTCAATTGGATACTCCATAAGCTCTAGCGGAGTGCGTAGATCACCAGAACTTTGCGAAACATTGATGGAAAACAGTCGGCGGGCGATTTTTTCAGTCGGGTGGAGCGAAAGGCTTCCAAAATACGCTGCTCCAACCTCGGGGAACATAGGCTCAACAATCAGTGCAACGGTATAGTAGTATGCGAGGACAACCAACGAGTATGCACTGACGCGTGGTTGATGGTAGAGCGCGTTAATTGGAAGCCAGAAGAGCCACGCTCTCAACGGGTTGAGCATGTCGAAGCGCTGCGCGGCATTGTGCGCTGAAGAGAGCTTGTTGATGCTTCTGAGGAAGCTTATGAGTTGCGCGACCGCCTGTGCATCTTCACCCCGCTGCATCATCGCCTGTTGAACGCCAACCAACTGGTTGAAGCAGTGCTGAAGCGCCTCCAGATCTTGCTTGGATGGTTGGGTGAGTTTCTTGCTCGGTACAGGAGAGGGAGGTGCCGTCGGGAAGGTGGATTGCTCGGCGATAAAATCTCCAAACTGGGACTCATGTTTCCATGGTTGCATGGCATCAATAACCTATGATATTGTAAGTATACTAATAGTAACAGCGCCAAGAACGGGGTCACCAACGGAGGATGTGCCTTGCATTAACTGAGTCCAGCCACGCCTAAAAACTGGTTAGCATGTTCCAAGTTCACAAATTGAAGATGCTTACCATTCTGATGCCTGCCAAGACAGCAGCATAGAAGCCGCCAGCACTGCGTCAGAGTTACTTCTTGAGAAGGCACCGATGGTGTCATGTAACCCTTTCAGAGCAATGCCTCTATGCTCATACGCCATCTGCCTAACCACAGCACATTCAGTCCGCCAAGCAATGTGGGTCGCTGAGAGCGCCAATAGAGCATGCATGACGAAGCCACATGTAGTTCCAATTCTTAGAAAGCTGTACTTTGTGAGCGGTTGCCTTTTAGCTTCAAGTATAACGGGTTATGCTTACGTTGGTATCTGGTTAGTCCAGATAGTGAAAGATCCAGAGTCATTTCTGCTAAGTTCTGTGGAGATACTAGCAACATGATGAATAAGTCGAAGGTCCTCTAGCGAAAAGGAGGCCGGGTTAGGTTGAGGGTAGATGCCGAGCTCTGGAAATGGGAAGATTCCTGTAGTCTGCCATGTTGCTATCGTTTGTTCAATCTCTGGAGTCCACATGAGATCAGCTCTTTCTGGTGTTACATTACGCTCTTCTGGCGGTGGCATATCCATATAAGGACAGCGACAGTTGTGCTTTGTGCAGTTTTTGCTGTTGCCTGGGTTAGTGCAAGCAATGTAGAATGAATTGAGCATAACTACCATTGTGGAAAGTTCTCATCACAGCGAATGTGTCTTCTCTTGCAAGTGTCACAGCCCTTGCGAGATTTGGTATGACTTGATGGTGGTCAGTGCCTGACACCTGGTTTGATTGATTGCGACATAACTCACCTCCTTCTTGGTGGTCCGCCGCCAGGTCCCGCCATTCTGGATTATAACTGATTGGTAGACTTGGGAAACAGCAAAGATATACACTTATATAAGGTAACGAGCGTTTTGGAGCACCTAAGCCTGCAACAGGAAACAATTACAAAGCAATATGGTCAACAGGACTTAACAATCGCAGGATGACGAGTATAAGTCGACTTGCAGCGACAAGCTAGACGACCAGAACGAAGATACCAAGTGCTTATACAGAATTGGTAATTGAAGCCAAAGCGCAACGACTATGCAGGTGGTAACGAGCGTGGTCCTATGGCTCAGCTTAGGACGGGTCAGGGTTGAGACGAAGCTGGCAAGGGTGGATCTTCAGCCACAGATGGAGGCTTGATTGGTGAAGCGACGGTTACCGAAACTTGGCAAGCTTCTTCGGACTTGCGCGAGGCGGCCGACGCGGGAGAGCAAGTTCTGTATTGGAAAAGCCGGTATGACGAGTATTGGAAGTCTGTAATTGGTGGAAAGTGGCAAACAGACTCAACGTAAGGCTATTTGCGCTAGATGTAACGACAGACTAATTGGACGCAGAGTTATTGCAACTAAACAGGGGGTGCTGGCCGATGACTAAATTGGATGCAGCACAGGGGTCGTGGAACGGGGTGATGGTTCCGAAGTTTTCCTACTTTGAGACGGTGCCAAATATTGAGCGACGGTATTGGCCAGCCAGCTAAGATTGGAGAAGGTGCAAATGCGCCGGCCGAGGTCGTGTGCTGAACAGGTGAGGCGCTGAGCGAGGCACTTTGTTGCGTGCGATTCCTTGTCTTTCTGAGTGCGCTCGTCGAGGTACGTGCTGATGTACCAATGGTGCGACCTCAATGAGCAATCTGGCGGCGGTGCGGCCTAATGCGCGCTTCGACACACAGACACCAGCGGTATGCAGCGATTTCGAAGGGTGGGACGGAATAGTGCGTGCGTCGTTCGATTGACGGCCGAGGGGGCTCGCAAGGTAGATGACTGCTGCTTCCCAATATTTCTTTCGGGGGTGCAGTAAATGGTTACCGTTTCGCACACCAGCCGGTTCGTTCTTTCCTTCCTTCCTTCCTTTCTTCTTTCCTTCTTTCCTTACTTCCTTACTTCCTTCTGCCTTCTGCCTTCTGCCTTCTGCCTTGTTCTCTTCGGGGACCTCAGTTGCCGAGCCAAGGCGGGACTGCAGAGGCTGAGCTGAGCGTCGATTCTTTGAATTAATGTGCTCGAGAATATGGTGTTCGGCTTCTCTTCACAAGGCAAGTAGACGACGGAGGAAGCAGTTGTTTCGACCTTATCTTCGAGGTAGGAGGATGAGTAGAGGCGCAAAAGCGAATGAACGGAGCTTCGAGAGCTTCCGAGAGGACGGTAAGTGATGTACTAAAACGATCGTGGGCCGTGAAGGAACAGCAGTAAGTTTGGGAGAGCTGAAACTGCGGGGAGGCAGATGGTATTATTTATTCAGACGCAGCTAAAAGAAGTACGAGACAGCGGAGCGACCTTTTTTTGTTGCTTTAGCCAGTGCGACGAAGCGGGCGTAGCTCTTGAGCAGAAACATGGGCCACAGTTACTAGACAAGGGTTGCAAGGGTGAGAGAGGGGAAACAATGAGTGGAGCTGCCGCCTCGATTGGTGGTCGTGCCGTGGCTACGCAGCGCATCATTCTCCGCGATGCTTCCGCACTGTTGGGGCCATTGCCTGTTTGGTGGAATCTCGTACGTTACTGTATGGTTCCGAGAACCCCACCCTTTAGCCAACTTGGCACTAGAGGACATCTTCTGCCGCTGGATACAGGAATAGTTTAGGTGTCAGCCCTCGGGAATTCCCGATCACTCTGTTGCCGCCTCTTACGCCCTCCTGACTCGACGCCTTAGAGCAGCCACCGAGGTTTATGTCAGGGTCATCCCTTCTGACCGCCTCACTCGTTCTAAGTCTATCATTCTTCAGGACCATGTCTCCATATTCACGCTCTTCGCTTTCTCCTACCATCGCACATCCTGGAAGACACGAGCCTGATTGGCACATGGCACCAAGCCGCACATGGCACCAAGCCAGTTGACAACGGCACTGACACCTAGCAGCACCATAATAGACAACGGCGTGGGAGTCAACTTAAAAGGCTTCTGTGCACGACCGCATTAATTTGCTCGTGAGACGGCAGAGGAATGGAGAGGAATGGAGCTGCTCCTTAGTGGCTCCAGCTGCATTCTTCTTTTAGCTCTAAAGAGTGCTAAGAGATCCGACGAAGGAACATTAGCCAGACTATGGCCATGGCCGATGAGTGAAAGGCTATCCCAACCACTCATAGTTCGCCAAACAACCTCGGTGTCCAGAGGAAAAAAAAGGTCGAAAAGAAGAAGGCAATGGAGAAAGGAGAAGCGCTATAACTCGTATTCAGGGGGCAGCCGTGATGCGGTGGGGTCATTTGGCCGTGGAAGTCGGGCATGAGCCACTTTCGATGCTGCTCTTAGCCTTGCGCTGCGGTTAAGTTGTGCATGGGTGCGGGATCTTTGAAGCCAAACCCGCGCTAGAGACGCCCGGAGACTCGGCAAGAACGCGCAGGGGTTGCTCGGGACACACGTCCGTTTCAAACTCTACTCTACCTCTCCACATTTTATCTCTTATACACTATACAATACTTCCTCAGCTCAATCGAGCTCGCGCGCTTCTCGAGGCACGGCCCACGAGCAAAGGGTCTCACTAGCTTTACAGCGTCATCGTTACGTTGGTGCATTTGCTCTCACGTCACATTATGCACTGAGTCCTCCCACCTTTCGATGCCGTGGTGTGTGGCTGAGTCACGGAACCATTGGCTGCGCTCAAAATGTCGATCGGATCTGACACTTGACAAGGTATCTATTTAGAAACTTCACCTTACCCAAATGGCTTTCCGAGGCGTGTCGGTGTTACTCGGCTGAAATTCCAGCTGAGCACTGTTAAGTACGCAAACATGGCGAACCACGGTGCCATTGCTTTGGTGGTCGTCGTGACATTCTCGTCGTTACAGCCAGATTTAGATACGGGACCACGAGACCATACTTTGCAGACGTCAGAACAGCCGATGCTGGGGTTCGCTCGCCAAGAAGATCAGATAATCATGGGAGATTCCATGGCTGTAAGAAGTATCCTTCGGGCGACCATTTTGGTCCTGGCAAACCCAGCACGTTTCTCTTGGCCGACCATTGAAGCTTCACTCGTAGATGAGATGCAATTGGAACCGCGCTTGGCGGAATTAGCCGGTGTTGTGCATCTGCAAATGCGGAGTCTCGGCCGCATCCAGCAATGATGCGATAAAAATAGAGGTATTCAGATGTCCAAGCGAAACAACGTGTTCCGTGTTCCGTGTTCCGTGTATCTTCAACACACACATCAGAGCTTTGTCGCAGGACAAACGCCCCTGTTGGTTTAGAGCCATCATCGCGGCTCACTGGTGCGGCAACCAACCACTTGAATTTATATTAGCTTTCAAAGCAGCGTAACAATGCTTCGCAAAAAGTCAGCATCGGGTGACCCATTCCTCCGTCTCTCCTGGTCCTGGTCTTCCGCACGGTACAGGTCGGCCGCCTGCTTGCAGACGTCAGCACCTCACCGATACTTGGCGCTAATGGTCAGGAATCCCGTCCTCAGCAGTCCTCTGGGCTATATGGCACTCTGTAAATCAGGTTCGAATTTTTTTTATGTTTATCACGGCCCAACATCGGGAGCAGTTGGTTTCTCCTGTCCATTATTCAGCTTCTGCTGCTACAAGTGCTTGCTATTTTTGTGCCGCTCGGCAGCTTGACCTCCCGAGTCCTCCGCCGCCAGTGCTTGATGGTTCTCGGTGGGACGCGCACGTCCTGTCGACACCGAAGGCCGAAGATGATGCGGCATTTTGTTGCACAAACTCAAGCTGTCTTTTGTCCCGCCTTAGGGGTGGAGTTACCCACGGAAGAGCTTGAGAAGTCACCCTGCCATTGAACTGCAATAGCGGGCCCTGGCTGATCGCTAGGCGATAAGAAAGTTTGACCCAGCGGTTACTGTCGCTGCTAGTGGGGAAACCCGAAGGGGATAAGGATTCAAGCTGGAATGGAAACTGCCTGTACGAAGTCGCATTCTTAGAGGCCGGTTATTCCCACAACCAACTTGCGTATTTAGGCATAACCGCTGCCAGACCTCTGAGCTAGACCCAAAAAGCATTTTCCAGGGTACTGCGACCCACTTTGGGGTCAATCAATGTTCCTTTTGGATTACATGGGAATCGGGAAAGTACCCCGGTTTCGAGAGAATGTGCAAAGTTGTAGGTGTATTCCTATTTGGATGGGATGTAAAACAAAATGCCAACTTTCATTCTTTTTGATAGGCTGTTCCTGCAGCCAATACTCGTATAGCAGCTCTTATTGTACTTTTATATTTCCTGCATAAACCTTTAATCTTCATTGAGGAACGTCTGTTCCAATCTAGTATTTCTCGAGTCAGGTTCACCAGACGGGGCGGTGTTGGACCTGAGTTTTGAGTATTGGGAGCCAGCCTCATAGTAGTACGTTTGTTGCAAACTTTGTGAAGACTCTTTTTAATATTATCAGGGCCACTATGGCAAACTGCTAGAACTTCTAATTCTCAAGTGGGTTGCAAAAACAATGGTACGAGGTCTTGTGTTTTTTTTTAAACCTATGGCGGGGGCTTTGAGGATGAAGATCAGTCATAAATTGACAGAGGTTTTTGCTGCTGGCCATAAGAAGGTACATCCTCTTTTAAAGATTTGAACCTTTACAACTAGCCCTGGTGCCGACATTTTATATGATACAAATAATCATCAATATTAAGTCTGTGATGCGTCACCATCACCACTAATAGCAGGCATACCTGATTCTTGCTTCCATTATTGACAGGCGGGATGTCACATAGTATATGTTGGTGTCTCAAAGAATCTCACAGCGGCACACCTGTCGCTTGTGATAGTCAAAAGTGCAGCTATGTAGTAGGTGAAGAACCAGCTTTTATAGCTCATTCAGGCCCAGGCAGCCATGCGGTTGTCTAAAAATAAAAATAACTGCATGCCTGGAAATATACGGAATCTTCTGCAGCCACCCAAGGGAATACAAAGAAGTTAAAACAACGCCAGATGTCTGTAGAACTTTCTAGAACTAGCAGAGCTCAAATGGCAACAAAAAGTGCCAAAACAAACATGTGTGCTTGCTTGTCTGTGTGCTTGAAGCTGGAGGACGTGTCGAGCTACTAGAACAACAGCAAGATGTGTTTTGACAACAGAACTACATGTGTCTAAGTAAATTAAAAATGCCTAGACTCTACACATTCTACATTATCAAGCTGCTTTGGTCTACACTGTTGTCCATGACTTGCGTGGCTCCGCATTATTATCTAACAGCTTTTGTTACCTCTTGTAATGCTGGGTGGTTGGGAGGTAGAGTGTAGAGCTTCCCAAGGGTGGTTTTACTAAGATAACACACTGTCCTAGGAAGCAGAGACAAGGGTTGTTGACTTGGACTATTCCACGGCGCTTAAGGGTAATAGAGCGTGGCAGGTCTGAGACTGGTGTTGAGTTTGAAAACTTAGGGGGGACAAATGTATTCTATGAATACTGAAAGGTATTGAAGGTGAATGTAAATGTGTGTAGCGAATAGTGTTCAGTGTTGCTTGCTTGTCTTTTCCTAATAAAAGAACAACTCTATATATATCTAAAGAGTGTATGTCTAGAACTAGCCATAGATTACAAATACAAGGTTACAAATCAAGGAACGTAGTGGATTAGAAATCTGGAATGACAAATCTAATCTGACGAATTAACTAGAGATGGGTCTAGGGCTTTCTAGTTAATTCCATGTATTACCAATACTGCTTGACAAAGTGAAAATGGACTAGAGCCCTGTAGAAGGCTATAAAATGTTGTAGAAAGTTGTAAAAGCTTGTAGAAGGTTCTAGAACAATTCTTAAAATATCTAGCCAATGAGAAGTGAAAGGCAGTTATGCGTTCAAGCTTTGATATGATTGGATACAACTGAATACAATGAATGTCAGTATGACACCTCCTGCGTGTAAACTACATATGAAGCTCAACTACAACACGTGTTATAGATTATACAAGCTGAGACTCTGCAAAACAGGGCGCAAGTCAATGTGTATAGGGAAATATAGAGACAGCAGATTCTTGTAGACATATACTTCTTTTCTTTTTTCTTTATCTTTAACATAAACAGTATGTTAGCTTAGCTAGTTAAAACACAACTTACTACTAGCCTCTTATAGAGTAGTAGGTGGCAACGTGAGTCATAGACAGGTGACTGAAAGTGGTTGTGTAGTAGCAAGGTGCACAAAGCACAGATTTGAAAGACATAAAACTGACAGTTTGTGACATTAACATTTACTCTCACATCATCAGCTCTCAGGGTTTTTTCAGACTTCTGATGACTACTTGTTTGCCTTATAAAAAAAATTCACCACTACACAGTTTTATAGTTCTCAGTGGCGTCATCAATGCTTTACGCTGTACATAAAACTATATCTGTTCAGCATTTGATTACTAACAGCTTACTTGCAGCAATTTTCCTTAAATTTATCTTATAAGGTCTCGATCATCCCCACTACTTGTAGGAGCTAGATCATCTCCAAAACTGTTACTCAGCTATTTGAATACACCGCCATACATCTTATGTTTAATCTAAACTAACTACCCTCAGCCTTTAGGCCTCAGCATCTCTCTGAACTATAACTTATTTAGTGGACCTTCTTAGACATGTTTAACCTTACAAGGTAAACAACATGTTGTCAAATATGCCACCTTTCACAATTAGCTGATTTATGGAACTGTACCTTGTTTTGCAAGGAATACTATATTGTTATTACTCTTTGTCAGCTTTCTAAGACCTTGTGTTTTCCTAGTAAAACTATAGACACTACTTCACCAATAGAAGATAGTCTGTTGTCTTAGCCAGAACAGCTTTGAAACATACTGTCTTCTACTCCTCCCAGTATTACACTTACGCTCTACTATTTACCTACTTTTACCTCAAATTACTGCTAGATGTTAGCTTAGTGTTGCACAAAACTTTAATTCATGGCTGATTTTGCTAGGCAAAAGTACTTGTTTTAATGTTTGAGTAGGAATTAGACTTAAACTTTGCATTTCAGATAAATCTGCTTTGCAAAATGGCAATCCTGAGAAGGCATGTCTGTCACTAAGAACCCTTCTAAGAAGTTTTGTGAGGATTGTTCACAGCCAAACTTTTTAAAAAAATGCTGTCTTGCATAGTACGGGGTAGCATTGGTCTTAAGTTCAATTCTGAATTGATCTTTTAGGATCATAAAAGTCGTAGCACTACGGCTGCTAAAGGTTTATTGCGCTGTCATTTTGCCTAAAATAATCAGAGAAGAATGGGATTTTATTAACCAGGAGGAAGTTGACAAGCTAATTGTTTTAATGCCTACTCACATTGCGGAGTGCACTGCGGGATGACGGCGGACACACTAAATATCGAAATTGCCGTATTAATAACGCTTCCTATCCACAAGCTGCCCCATCTAACTGTCCCGAGTTTCCGAAAAGAGACTGTACCAGCTAAATCATGCTATAAGCCAGGACTAATCGAGCTTATTTTGGTGTTTTTAGATGAGCTATTGTGCCCATATGACCGCTTCATATTTTGACCTCGAGTCCAAAGTCCGAAAATCGATTTGGCATTTTGCGACGCTTCGTACCCCGTCGGTGCGGAGTCGATGAATAACGCCGAAGTTTGACTTACCGATCGGACCATAATCAGCAGCTCAAGTTACATTTTCTACCTTAATCGCCAGCAAGGCAAACATCCTCGAGTTCGGCTGTTCCGAATTGCAAATATTCACACCGCCCACTGTTGATTACCACAGATCGCAAACTGCGCCTTGCCATCTTTTCGTGCTGCGTTTCCATTTCCCACGCATACTACGAAGGTAAAACTGCGGAAACCCGATCACCAGCGAGGTTGCTCCAGCCCCTGAAACCACGGCCGCTAGCTCACCGCCGGGGAGCGGTTCCACCCGATACGAGCCGTCTAATCGGCCGAGGCAGGATGGATTCAAAAAAGGTCTGTGAGTACTCAAGCTTCACTGTCAACGAGGAACTGTCGGGTGGTGCTTCTGTGGTGGTTCTCTGATTCCCATGTTCTGTACGAGGGACAAATGCAGATGTGACATGTAGATCGCGCTGCTTATTGCTTGGATGGTGAGGACGCGTGCTCTGAATGTGTGCCTGGGGCTCGGCCGTGTGCTGTTAAATCACTACGAAATTTTTGTCATTTCTTATTCATGATGAACAACCAGTCTTGTACTTCATTTTTACAGAGCCCTCCCTGCTGTGCACGGTGCTGAAAGATATGCGAGTATGGCAGTATCTTGCTCTGATCTATACCTTGGTTCATTTACAACCTTCGCTGAGAGCACTCTTCACCTCGCGAGCAATGGTTAGCCATGATGTGGACAGGATACCAGCTGCTGGCATTATGTCGTTGACCAACTCAACCTTCCTACCTTACGAATATGAAGCTTGAGTGATGGAGCACCCTTCGACCTTCACTTAGTCGTCTGGAAGTCGTTTGAAGAGATACTTTCCTAGCATACGGCAGTAGTCGTCGAGTGTAGAGAAGAAACATCGAGCTGTCTAAGGGAACCACAATATTCTTCTATTACATGCAGCAATGAGGCACGTAATCATCATTACTCTTCTATGCAGCGCAACATACGTTGCCATGCACATCCTCCTTCAGGATTGGAAGCGTGCTAACTGCTCGCTTCTATAGACACGACTATTCGAGCTACCGCCTCTACTAGCAGTGACTATATTCAGCGTCTAGCAAGACTACCCTACTGCTCTCCGAACCACAGTTATAGCACACCTAGCCTGTTGAGTACACACTCGCATTGGTTAAGCCGGCCGAAATGCACAATGTCACAGCTGCGTTAGCATTGAGAAGCCCTTAAGTTCTAGGTTGCCGCGATTCAACTAGAGGACCAGCGGGTTGGCGAGCGAATTCGCGACAACGTTGCACTGCTTCGGCACCGACCTCCGGAATTGCGAACACGGAGTAATGAACAGCGTAGCTTCTAAGCTGCTATATCCCCACATCGCTCAAACGCAGATATTGGAGTGGAAAGATGAAGTGGTGATACGCATGTGCGATGTGTGTTAGCTAGCCATCTTTCGACTCTTATGAGTTGAAGGTACGCATTTTAGCTCCTCAAACTTAAGCATTTACGAGCTCTTCTTCTTTGAGAGACTCGGGCATTTACAATGTGCATTTCTCAGTCTGGTTGGAAATGGATTCTCCAGGAAGCCCCTCGCTATGTATGTAAGTAGCTGTATACTGGAGAAATGGTCGAGCCGAGTTAAGTGAGGGCACACTTTATTGTCGTCGTTCTGCTCCACTCGACCATAATCATCTATGATCAACAAGTTTATCCTATCGATATTGAAATACCTGGTATTGCCTTAACAATACTGCATGAGTGAAAGGTTTATGACTGATCTGCACCTTACCACCCATAAACAACCAGCAAGAGCACACAAAGAAATAAAGGAAAAACGGTGTATTTATGCAGGTTCAATAAGCAGTCCGGCCATTTCCTCGATACGCATTCTCCCTCCTCATAGGCGTAGCAATAGCCAATTCCTCCTCCCCAACAACACCGCAAGCTGCCAATTGTCATTACAAAATAGCAACCTTCTACAATACGCCCCCAATACGCCTTGCTCGCCAGAAAATCCCTAACCGTCTTTAATTTCCCACTCGATCCACAAGACTGCACACCAACGGTCCCTCCGGGAATCTGTGCCTCGGCCGAATCATCGACAACAAGCTCCTGCCGCTTCTGTCCATAAGGAAACGTAGACCTATCTCACCTCTCTAGTTCAGCCTTCCAGAAATCGATAGTAAACTCCCTTGATAGAAAAGTAGCCCAAAGCAGTACATTCAAATTTGGCGCACAAGGGCCCTTGATCCACTCAAAGAGGCTTGTTTGCTTGCTGCGGCCGCCACGTCAAGCTGCATGGTCTTTGACTTTGCGTATCATTATGCGTGGTTTGTTGTGGAAACATTAAAAGCACCAATAACAAAGCAGAAGGGTAACCAACCGTCTGGTAGTTAGTTTTCACTTCCTCTCGTGTTGAGGTGGGCGTTGTTTGTGATTAGTAGCTGCTCAACGCCCTTTCTTGCCTTTCCTGAACCACATCGTTTCTGAACATCAGCCCAGCATACCACGAGCTAGAGGGCTCAGCACTGAAGATGCAACGAGCTCTGAGGCTTCAATTTCTTCCTTCGCGTCTGCATTTCATCTATTCCTCCTATCACCGCTTTATCCTCGAGCCTTTATTCCTCCCATCCCCCAACTAATGCAGCGCAATTCTCCTTCCCGGATCCACGCCAAGAGCCTTCATCGCCTCCCCAAAATCCGGCACCTCATCCGCCGTCTTCGCCACCCCTCCCCATCGCACAACCCCGTTCCCATCCACCGCCCAACTCCCCGCCGTTTGCCATCTATTTCCGCTCTCAGTGGGCCGATTCCATATTCCCTCTGTTTTCCCCAGTTTGTACACGCTGTATAGTGACCACGGGTTGAGAACATGCCAAGAGTTTGATATTCCGAGGCCCCAGAGTGCATATAGTTCTCGCTTCTCGTCGACGAGGACGGTGACGTCCCACTCCCCGCCGGCGGCTATTACCCAGTGGTCAGTTGCTTGCTGTGACGAGTGAGAGACGGCTATGAAGTTTATTTCGGGATGAGCGGTAGAGAGTTTGGTGAAGGATTTGAAGGTCTTCTCGGCGACTATGCTGTCATTAGCATCCTTCTTTATTTTCTTGCGGACAACTAATTGGACACTCGGAGTTGAGGTTGGTGATTCATTCTCACCCAGTCTAATATGGTGGAAGGGGATAAATGAGGCTCACAGGGACATCCACAATGCCTCAGGAAAGTTACTATTGTTGGCTTCCCATCACTATTGGGAAATGGAAGGAGGGAAGAGCTCGGTGCTGCTTCGCCTATTTGTGGTGCTGGATGGATGGGCTCTGTTGGCGCGGCTGGTGTCGACCATGAGGCGAGTTCTTGTTGGAAAGTCATCACGCAGGCAATAATCTGATCAGAGAAGATTACAAGAACAGAGATACAGGAAATCACTGTGGGAAGCGACTGGAGATTGCGAAGTGAAGACTGAAGCTCAGTTGAGGGGTCTTTGACGTAGCTCCGTTCGCTTATCGATAAGAACCGAGCTTAACCCACAACCTTGAGGGGTATTTCTCGACAACAATTAAACATCCGCATATATCATGGCAGACTCATATGTTGGGACTTTTTTTATCATCAAACATTCTAGCAATACAATTTCACTGCACAGGACGTTGGTAAAACTCTTCAATTTTCCTCCTGTTTGCAGGGTGCTCAGAGTCGGGGTTGTAGCGTTTTGGGCGAATGGGGAGTTTCGTAGCATAGTCAATACGACAGCCTCATTCACTATGGGGGTATGGTATTGAAGTGAGCATAAACGTGTATCAAACACTCTAGGACGGTTAATACACGCCAGTGTGTCTAACCGCAAGATGGAGAGACGGTCCGGCCTCTAACTAACCAGTTGTTGACAGAACATTGAAGGATTGCAAGTACACAACCGGTTGGCAACAAGATTGGCATGTAAATTAAAATATAAGTTTAAATCTTTATCCTGGTGTGTGCGAGAAAAACTGGTTAACATCTTCCTCTTTAGACACCATCTTCAACGCATTCGTCTTCTTTGCGGCAACCTGTAGATCGTACAGAAGCATCTTAAAAGTCGGCTTCAATCTTGACCTTGTTCACATTATTAGAATCATACGAAAATTGAGAGCCTTCTCATATACCGCCTTTAAGCTCGACTTTACTCGCGCAACGTTTACGCCAGAACATCCGCGCCTCATCCTTATACTAGCATCTCAACGACGTCTCGCTCTGAAAATCTTCTTTCTCAAACAACATCCAGACTGGCCCCCATCAACACCACTATAACCATATTTATCGTGTAAATACAACAGCCACAATGGTGCTCATCGGTCAAGTCAAATCCGTCGAGGAAGATGGCGAGATTGAGATCTCACTGGACAAGGATTTGATTAAGGACGTCGGAAGGATACTTCATGAGCCATTCAATGGCTACTTCGACGACTACCAGTGGAACTCAGACGTATCCTCCCTCTTCGTCAACCCAAACGCCAAGTACTAAAATACCGGCACCTTAGGCCGCAGCCAACCACAGGAGCTCAATGCCATGCTCATCGCGATGGTAAGCGATGATTCATGGGAGACCTACTATGATGCTTGCTCTCCTACCGGTGTGGGTGGGGGCTTGTTCCAGTGATGCCTTCGCGTCAAGATTGTTCGTGGTTTTTTTTGTTTGTGACACGTGCGTCTTCCGACACAAGACCACGTCTTGCAAACACAGTAAGTACCTCCGTTCTCGGCTTTAACCTTCTCTAACACCTACGAAGACCAGAACTATATTCCGCCAGCTGCTCTAATCGAATTCGCCAAGCCATCTGCTGCTCGCACCACCTGTTCTGCGGCTAAAGCTGGCCTTGCACAAGCCAACGACACGCTTCTAAAGGAGCTTCGCTAAAACACTCCTGTGCTCGTGGAGGAGCTGGAGGACTTGGAAGAGTTGAGAGTGTTCGAGAAGGCGTTGGAGCTCGTGGATGCGGAAATGTTTTTTGGGGAGGTCGCGGAGCTGGTGGAAGCGAATTTGGTGGTCTTCGCCGCTCTGCCCGCAACTGTCAGGTTGTGATCTCTTCCGAAGAGTAGGAGGAGAACGAGGAAAGTGAAGGAAGGGCCGGCTCGTTTGTGCGCCAGTAGATCAGCTTGATCTAGCGATCTTCGTAGCTAGCTTTTGGTAGTGCGGAATGGTAACTAGAGGCCGTTGAGAAACCAATCGACTGTGAACCCGTTAGGGAAATCCTCGCAACGTGAAGCTTTCTAAGAGAATGGAGGGGAAATCGAACCGTCACACGGGCAATTGTCTCAGGAGTCTATTCGTTATGCTCCGAAACACCAATGCCGCGAAAACAGTCGCCTTTAATGTCTTGCTCATTGCCCGGAGCCATCATCCCATGTTTCCCTGGGTCGCCAGATTCTGAGCCATAATCAACGCCGTCAACTCTTGTATCTTAGCACTGAGCTCATCAACCTTCTTCTCCAAATTCGGCCTCCCATCCACATCCATGCCATCCAATCCTCCTTCGTCATTCTCTCTTTCCTCGCTACCTGCCCCATCGCCGCCAACACCAACACCTCCGCCCCTTTTCCTCACCTCCAGCGTCTCTGATCTTGCAATAACAGGAGTCGTATACACTGCACTCTCTACCCTCGCCCTATTCTCCAAGAATGGTTGACGCTGAGGTGTCCGTGGTGCCGTGGGTTTTGGTGTGCTTTCATATTGCGGCCCGATCTTCGTTGCGAATGTGCTCGAAGGAGTACCCCACCACCACTCTTCCAACACCTCCCAAGCGAGAATTGTACCCAGAATGGGTGCATGCGTTACTTTCAGCAGGCCAATGCGAAGGCGTCGAAGATCTTCTGCTCCGCTTTCGCCGCGGAGGATGAGGCGTAAAGGACGCAGAGTAATGAGTGGGATGAGATTTAGCGGTGGGTAGAAATGTGTCAATCGATTACTGGTAGATGCTTCGAGCACATAGACGGAGTAAATGAAGAGATATTCCTCCTTTGCATGGCTGGTGACTCTCATGAAACTGTTCGACAACAGAGAGATGAGGGATGTGGTAAGAAGGATGTTGGACAGGATAACAAAGGTGATCATGAGTGGAGCGCCGAGTATGGGTGATATGCGGTGCATGACGTCCTGCAAACCGGTTAGCAATCTTCGAGAGCATGCTCTCAACCTATGGAAAAATACTCACAAATCCGACAAAGCTAGCACCGAAGAAGACCTTCATCAAGATCCAGCTCATCTCCTTGATCGTAAATGTATCTCTGGCCAATAAGATGAAGGTTGTGAAGAAGCCGGCATAGATGATAAGAACCACACTCATGAATTTCACGAAATCCTTGGCCATCTCTTTGAGACACTTCAAAAAGTTAGCAACATATAACATCCTTAAATATGGGGCGATGGGCATGACATGTGGACTTACTGGAATCAAAGTACCGAAGTAGGGGTGCAAGCTAAGCAAGCTGAAGCTCCTAGGCACCAGAAACAGTGCCTCTAAACTCAAAATGTCGAAGGCGATCTCTGTAGTGTCGTTGTTGTCTGTGAGCAGACCGATAACGCGGGCGAAGAAGAATGCTAAGCCATTCAGGATGATAGCTAGATCCCAGGTCGACCAGAAGTCCGCGTAGTAGAAAAGACCAGCATCCATAAATTCAGAGAACTCGTCGTAGGCGAATGCGGCAAGCCAAATATACAGCGAGATCTCAACAGCCGTAATCCTCGATGGATCACGTCTGATCAATACGGCATAGTAGATGCCGAGGAAGATAAGAAAATACACCGCTTCGGAGATCTTCTGGTACTTCGGAACTCGAAGACGGGCGTACGGGTCCCCTGTGTGTTTGTTGTAGAATTTCGGTTGCTTTGTCGCCTCTACGGAGAGTTTGTTCCACAAGTTTATTTCGCCGGACCACAATCCCGAGATGATCTTCTGAATCAATCTCTGACTCAAGAACTTCTTTGCATCGGCAACAGCCGCAATCTCAAGACCATTAAGACCCGCGAACGCCGACGTCGGATCTTCTTCGTCGTCACTTCCATCATCATATTGTGGCTCAAAGACACGGTGATCGGTGACACTCCTAAGCAGTTGCTTCCTCCGATCTTGAGTTTGCCGCTTCCTCAAGCTCATCTGTCTCTCACGATGCTCCCGTTCGCTGTTTGGGCGAAACTGCGGCAACAAACTACTTGCCTCATCAGCCACTGCACTCAATCTCCTCCTCTCCCGTCGGCGATGCATCCTAAGACTCGAGGCCGCCGAAGTATCGGTGTTACTCGCGTCCTTCGTTGGATCCGGCAGCTCGTACAGACAATACCTGACCGCATCAGCCTCGCTGAGCTTCCCGATGAAGCGCCATGCCACAATCTCGCAGGCGTTGGCACGTGTGTCGTTTAATCCTCTGTCATCAGGTTCTAAAGATGAAAAGTGAAATTTTAAGGTGAGAATGGCGTTTACAACGGCAGGATTCGTGCAGTTCATCACTAGGTCATCGACCAGGGTTCGGATATTGGTGCCGTAGGAGGTAGTGCGTAGTTGTTCGAACGTGCATGGTTGTGTTATGGCGGCCGTGACGTAGCTGTAAACAGATTAATATTGGCCATATAAAGATGAGATTGTTTTGCCTTCATACACTGATAGCTTTTTGACGACGGATACAAAAGGCTCGTCGTTTGCGATTTCGGGCTGTTCGATCTCCACTGCTGTCAAAGTGGAGGACTCCATGACAGTAGGCGGCGCCGCTAAATCAAGGCCACGAACTAGCACTTATCTAGTTGATGGTCAGTTTGTTCGTCAACTGGTTTGTCTTCGGATTTGGGATAGCTGAAAAGATTCAGGGCATTTTCTCGGCTAAATTGAAAGCAGTATAGTAGTGGGGTTCAATATCACGGGGGAAGATGATGAAGCGGTCGAGACCAAGCTTTTGTGACTCGCCTAGCGTGGCGGCAAGGGCTTGGCGCGCCGCCCAACCAGGTACCTGAGACGCCAAGCGAATGTGGGAGCGATGTCACTATGAGCACAATTCATTCGCACGGCGAGCAGCGAACTTGATGACCGACTATCATCATGTATGCCCCTATCATTTAGTCTACCATGGCATTGCGATGTCGCCCACGAATCAACTTAGCACAATGCAAGCGAAGTGCTAATTGGAACTAGTCATTCCAAATACTCAACAGCTCCAGATAGGAGGCAACTCTTTCGAGGACGTTCGATTAACCATGCTCAATCGACTAGAAGGTCGCAAGGATCGTGCTTTAAACGCTCTACAGTGTTTAATGCACAGCTCCTCTCAAGACTGATCCATTTCCTATGGTTCCCAAAATGGAAACTGCACAATTCGATTCCGACATGATGCTCCTTTTCTCCTTGCTGGCTTGTTTTTGTCAAAATGGAAACTGCACGAATCGATTTCGACCGCTTACTCCTTCCCAGCCAACTACTCGAATGGATTCGAGTCTTAAAAGGCGTCTGAGCTAATCGGTTTCTTATTGGCAACGTCGACAACGATCTCGATTCTGTAGTCCTCCTTCGTTGCTGAGCTGGTTAGTGAACCGGTTTTTGGTGCTGAATTTCAACTTGATAAGGTTTTAATGTCTCTTTCGGAGGGCACCGCTGCTAAGAAGGTGACTAGCTAACTTGCTAAGCAGTTTTCGTTGTCAAATCTGTTTCCTAATGTGTTTAACAAAGGTGGGAGATGACGTGGACTTATTTCCTACTCGAAACAAGTTGCCATCGATGAACCACAGCTCAAAACATAACCCCATTTCGATCATGAAAATTGTACGAAGATTGTCAATTTTCTCATATATGGTGCCAGTTGCGCGCTCGGCTTTACTCGATAAATTGTTGACAGCCGTGTTGTGTCGATAGCGAGAACCCTTAACACAGAACCCTGAGCACGTATCCGCTAGGTTCATTTCATCAACATATTCGCCACTGTCGAAATCTACACTCGATATAGCGTGACACTTCCTCGCAGATCGAACAAGCTAACACCATATCACCAGAGTATATAATCGCTGCCATCTAGCTAGCAACTCGTACTATAAGTCAAGGATATTTACCTAGCGAGAGTGAGAATCATACACAAATCGCCTGCGTTTCATCAATCATCAAGTCCATCGCCCAAGCCGCTCAAACAATAGCACTAAAAAGAAAATCATCTCCACTATTCTCCCTGTCTCTTAACCAATCGTCCACATGGGTGGGTTATACAGCCACTGTCTGCCACGAACCTCAACACCCACAAACCCAGCAAAGCGGATTTTATTCTTCGCCTCCTCCTTCCTCCTGTCCATCTCCTGCAGCTGCTCGTGCGCCGGTCCACTCGACTGTCCTTTCTTCCCATTCTTGGCCTTATCCTTTTTCAACTTATCGCTCTTCTCCTTCTCCTCGCTTCCATCAGTCTTGGCCGGATTATCGTCACCAATCAATCCCTCAAGCATGTAGTTCTCCAGCGGCGGGAGACCTGACTCGGCCTTCATATACTTCTGGACCGCATCACCCGGCATCGGATAGGTGATAACAATATCCCTGCTCTCCAGCGGAATATGCGAAGCAATACCAACAGCCAACTCCACAATACTCGTCATGTTCCCCTGAATATCCATGGCTGCTTGTTCCTGTAAATGGCTCAGGAGAAAGCCCGTCAACTCCACAACCTTAATCTGCACAAATTCGCCCTTCACCTGGTGTGCATGCGCCTCATTGAGCCTGTGAGCCAAGCCCTCCATAGTGGTAAGGCGCCACTGCACAATCTTCGAGATAAGCGCCTCTTGATCCGCTGCAGTGGTCGCTGGTGGACCAAAGAAACGGATCTTCTTCTCTATCCTCTTCAACTCCTCGCTGAGCGGGATCTCTAGGCCTGGATGGAAAGTCTTGCCCCAGATCTCTTCATTCAGCCACCTGGAAATAACAGCGCGACCTATCGCAGTCATCTCTTTGGTGCCGGTCTTGATCGCATCGCCGTTCGCGAGGGGAGCTATCCACGGTGGTAAGGAAGACCACTCTTTACGTATAGCGAAAGCGATCTCCTTAATGGCGCCATCAAGGCGAGTAAAGCGCTCGCTGTATCCGCTGTCGTCCAGAGACGTGCGAGACTGCGATAACCGCTGATTGGCAAGCGTGTTCTGAAGTGCTTCAACTTGTGCCGATTTGTCGAAGTACATTGCTTTGACCTTTTTGTATTTGATGACTTTCAACTTAGTCAGCCATAGTCCTTGTATTTAGTACTAAAGGCTCGGGAAACGCTGCGGCCAACTCACCTAGTTTATCCATCTCGTTCAACTCCCTGGTATCCGGCGGTGTGGCGTTCCTGCCCTGGTTCTCGGAGGCAGTGCTGAGCTCGGTTCTCAGCCCGCTACTGCGGTAACCGGTTGGCGTCCTTTCCATGCGATCAGGTTGTCCTGGGATAGGAGGTAAGGGGTTCTGCAGAATCGCTTGGCGTTGGCTCTGCCCACCTTGAGCTACCGATGGTGGAAAGTGACCTTGGAACCCTGCGGCCGCACCTCCTCTCGCATTCTCAGGAGATAGTCCTTTATTGGTCTCTATGCTCTTTCGAACTTGTTGACCTTGTGCAGACGGCGGTGGCATGTTTTGCTGATGCTGATATTGTGGCGGCGGCAGTCCGTGGCTCTGGGAGCCGGCGGCAGAATCTGTGCGGCCCGAATACTGCTGCTGTGACTTCTGTTGATGGCCTTGCTGCTGTGAGTGTACAGATCCTGGTCGGCGTTCCTCTTGCTCGTTTGGCGACTCACGCGAGAGCTGTGAGGCGACTTCGGGGGTTTGCTGACTATAAGGTTGTGGTAGCTGATTGCTGTAGCCCTGCTGTTGTTGGTACTGTTGCTGCTGCGACGGCATGTGCTGCTGTTGCTGGTTGTAGGTCACCTGGTCCGGTGAGGTTGGCGAAGTACGCTCACTGAATTGATGGTACTGTTGCGGATTTGGAGAGTGCTGCTGGTAGTGCTGAGCTTGCTGTTGCAGTAAATGGTTGTCATCCACAACGTGGACACTCAATCCCTGCCTGGGATCGTGATGTTGATTATGCTCAGTTTGCTCTTGAAACGGATCGTACTCGCCTTCAATTTGAGAGGGCAATGTGTTTGAGCTCGACGCCTGAGAATGCCACTCTCCCTGTTGCAGACGCTCAACGGAGCTGTTTTGCTGCAGCCGCAAGTCAGGTCGGTCGCCTTGTCTCTTTGAAACCTTCCGACTAATACCTTGTGGTTGCCGCACCTGTGAAGATGCTTGCGTGCGCACTGACTTGGAGGACCAACCTCCAAACAAGCCGCGAGACTTGCTCTTCTTTGGTGGCTCAGGTGTAAGCTCGGCCTTGCTTGATAATAAAGGTCCGCTGTTCGTTCTCTTGATTTGGTCAGGTACGCCTTGAACTTGAGCAGAGTCGTTTGTGTATGTGCTTTGTTGTTGGTGAGATTCTTGTTGAGATGATTGGTGGTGGAACAATCTCGAGTAACCGTGGTTCTCCGGTGCTGACTGGAGCTCGCCGCGGTCGTCTAATTCATTATACTGCTGGTTGCTAGACGACAGATCAACTGGTGTTGGTGGGTAATGTTCTTCAACGCCGTTTTGGGGTCCGGAATAGCTCTGTGGTATAATGGTTTGGTCGTATCCTTTGTCCTCTTGACCAATACCAGATGGCTGCGATGAAAGAGTGGCCCCAAGCGGTCGCTGACTCTTTGGGTTGTCAACCTGTTGGGGCTGGGGTCGATTGCTATGTCTAGTGAAACCGGGAAAAGAGGGCATTGAGGGTATAAGGATATGTCGCGAGCCGAAGCGCACGATCGATGCGTTGCTGCTGTTGCGTAAAGGATGGTGGAGTGAGGTGTCTGGATTATGGGCTGTGCAGTATCGCTGGGCGCGAATTGAGGCTGTCCGGACGCCACAGTCCCTTGTTGGTGAAACGAATTGCAAGTGAGCTGAGACGCTTCTGGGACCGTTTGCGTAGACTTTGTTGAAGGAAATATGTCGCACCAACTCTGCACCGCACCCTTCACAATAAGCTACTGCGCAAAAGTGCGAATAAATTTGCAACACTGAAGCGGTGGCTGGGCAAAGGAAAAGAGCGTAGTTGGTAGTTTTACTGTGCACAATGAAGACTCATTGGATTGAGGTGGCGCGAGAGTAAGCAGCGCATCGAATGTTTCCAGGGACTCGAGGCTGGGAGCTGGATGGTCGGGTCAGCTGCAACTTTTGCCGACGCCAACAGTAGCCGCCAGCAGACATTGTTTAGCACCAGAGCTTCATTCTACGCTCATTTTCACTATCGAGCTCAATTATTGAGTATGCAAACAAGAAAATGAGAAATATGACAGAATTCGAGCAAGTTTGTTGGTGTTAAACCGTGCTGGCTGAAGGAGAAACAGAGGCCAAATTCTTCCCAGTGTGTGGTGTGCTGGCGGGGTTGCATCAAATATGTGACCCCCCGAGCTGGCAAGCGCACACTTCCGTCAACCATCTTGAGCTACGGGTACCCCCAAGGTACAATACCCCGCCAAAAACGAGCGCTAGGTGATAGGGCCCGATCGCGGTTATAAATAGATTCGACAACCAGCCACCAACTGACCATCTGCATGCGTGTCGAACAGCAACCCAACAACCTCAAGAAGAGTACGTACATATCTTGGTAATCCTACTGTTTTAATGCATCGCAGACTATGTTCACCTCAGCTAGCCTGAAGGTGGCTAAGAAGCTGCACTTACTGGCAGCAAGGCCCGTTAGCAACGCCGACGAAAGCATACGAGTATCGACGGCTCAAGGTGACAGGTCGCTGTGCTAAGCATCTCGAGAGGAATACGATGGTCGCTCTGTATTTTGCTTATGGCTTCACGAAGGCAAGCTGAATACAACCGGATCGCAAAGTTGAAAGCCCTCTTGAGCAGCCATCAGACTGGCTCGGCCTTAGAGAACCACTAGAACCTTAGCTGAGTAGCGATCCAGCAACGAAGAGGAGTATGTCGACTTTCCTCCTATGGCGCTCTTGCGATTCGTCTTACGGCAACGGCGGGCCTGATCCAGTATTTTCATAACCACGTTTGGGCATTTCCAGGAATTTTCGAAACGATTTCAATAGCCAGGCCGAAGGTCTACTGTAAACACAGAGAAGCCGAAACATCAGTCACTATTGTGCTCTCTGGCGTCTTCGTGATAGTGGCAGAGATGGTGAAGAGGCCAAGGTCGCTGATGTCCCTTCTTAATATCAGCATGTTGAACTCTTCTCGCAAGTTTTGGCTGATCAAGAGGTATCTGTTTGGTGACAGTACGAATAGCAGATATCCAACGAGTGTGCGATGCTTCGAGACCCAAACAACTCGTATGTTCTCCGAGCTGAACCATCTTGTTCTGACTCACCGAAGTTCTAATACTTTGGAAAACCCGATCCTCCCTATTGTCCTACGAGACTACAGTGATAGAGAACAGTCCCATGCCGACAGTTACTAATGTTTCTGTGAATAGAGGATCATTTATTCTGCTCGCCCGAAAATATTGCCGAATTCCAGTTACGGGCCGTCACAACATTTCAATATTACCCTTTTGTCGTTCGCTGAGGAAGTGCCGAAAGGAGCATCGACATGGCATCACAGCCATAGTTTCGTGGCACAATTGTGCTTTGAAAATGACAATTCTCCTTCCGCGATCGCTATGGGTTAACAGCACAAATATCGCTCGCAATTCGGAAGTGCCGTGGCGTTGGGACCGATAGTTTGAAGTGGAGGTTACACGCTTCGGCGATGGCTTTGTACTCTTTGCCCTGCCTGCCATACTTGAGAATCGCATTATGCCCACGTCAGGTATGAGGCTTTGATACGACCAAAGTTTTTGGAACCGCCTCGTACTGCCTAACTGGCTTATGACGTGCAGTTGGCACGCTGACAACCCGCCGTTTGTATCACAGAAGAAGGAAGGCGGGCAATAATGCGGGTTGCTACACCGCGTAGAAAAGCGACCGTTCAACCACGATAGCACAGCCCGCCAACAAGAATTGGCAGAGAGCTGTGATGGAACAGTTGTCGGCCATGCAATACCTCTGTACTCCTAAATGTCGATTGAGCTTGCTCCGTTTAAATGGCTGTATCCAGACACCGCCAGTTGATTTAGTGTTTGCGCCGGGAATCTACAGCGCGAAAGATGAGGACGAAACTCAGATCACGATGATCTACAGGAGTTAGCTATGATGATTGTGCCCCGCTGCAGCTGCATCAACGCCCATCTCCCAGTTTGGCCACCAAAAATACCATTTACTAGATCATCCTTCACTCGACAGGTTTGTGCTTCCTTATTGTCATACTTTAGCTCTCTTACGCAATTTTTCTGCATCACGCTTTTCCAATGTTTTCATGCCCGACAAAGTTCCAAGCATGCAAGCATCCTCTTTACGAAGTTGCAAGCCTCTGTCAAAAGCGTCGTGCTCAGTCGGCGCTGTCAAGGCCGCATCTTGTGGCTGGATTTGTGCGCCATGTCACCTTACCTTTCTCTCATGTTACCTCGCTTTTCCGGTTCTGCCTTCTGGGTCCGCTGATAACCCGAAGATGGTGGCTAAGTGGCACTTGGTGGGTGCAGAAAACGGTCCCACCTTACGGGTATGTGCATTGCAGCGGTCTCGTGCCGGATGGGGATCCTTGCCGATACGCAAAATCGATATCGATATGCGAACTCTTGTTTTGCTCGGTCGACGACGACAAGGCTTGAGTTGGCAGTGCGGTATCCGAGGCGGTAACTAGGAATGTTGACAAACTGCTTGCTGAATCCGAACAGACGGCGGCCGAGGGATTTGTATAAGTAGAACAGTTATCCTCAGCTCAATAACCTTATTCTCACATCAACTTCATCAAGTACATCATCCCATTAGAACTTACATAACTCAAAACATTTCACTCCTCACTACTCTAACGGAACCCACATCGTTCTTCATCAAAAACGACCGAACGGCTTCAACCTCTACTATGTTCTACCCAATTTTCACGACATTGTTCGTCGCGACAACTACACTCTTCGCCTCATCTTTGGCCGCGCCAGCACTGATATCATCAAACCTAGACGTCAGTCCTCTGCTCGACGGCAGGCAAGGCTTCAAGAACTTTGTGCTCGCGGATGTCTATACAAACACCTTTAATGCTGGCTTGAGCGGAATCAACAACAAGCAAATTGCTTGTATGTTTGCCTCTTAGTCTCACTTCCCACTTTCCTGTTAACTCGAGCGACAGTCTACTTCACAGACACCAACTCCGCCACATCATCTATCTGCACAGCACAATGGCACGATCCCTCAGTCTACTCCACCTCCAACCCCTACTCCAACACCACGGCCACCTCGCCGCATCCAGACACCAAGCCAACTGGTTATGTCAGCTGCGGTTCCTCATATCGATCCGAGTCTTTCGAGTACTATTTCAGCGAGTACAAGGACCTGAACAACTTCCAGTTGCAGCTGAAGCATACGTACAAGGCGTATCCCGGCAAGGCTCCTTACGAGTACCTTACGCTGTTCAGTACGGTGGACGTCAGGTTGCAATGCCAGAAAGGAACCAATGGAGATGACGCGCAGAGAAGTTGTTATCTTCCGGCTGGCACGGCGGGCAATAAAATACAGGCGTACATCAATGCTGCTGTGGCTTAGACAGCAGAGGAAAGCCGAAATGGAGCATGATGGCAAAGCAGGTGGTTGGTGAGAGCCCAAGTGGGCGCCGACTGCACGGCGCATAATCTTTGAGGGACAACAGCACCATTGGGTTTTGTACAGCTGGAATTTGGCATATATTTGGGTTTTCTTACTTCCTTGGTCGCGTTCGCCCTGTCACGAAGTCGGCAGACGTCTCTTACACTTACACTGCGAATAGCCTAGACCGCAGTCAGTAATTATAATCAACATGCCTCAAGCAAACCCCGAGACTCTGCACGTCTGTCATACCCGCTCTCACAGTAGAGTCAACTATTTTCATAGTTGAGGTAGCTGTTTAAAGCTGCTGTGAGGACCCTTCCTTCCGAAGCCGGACCCTGTATGCCAAGGCCAACTGGAAGTTTAGACCGTTGGACATTAGTCCTGCATACATGCCAATCAACTTAGCACTGGGGGTCCTAGCTTCATTTGCCGAGTAGCTGTCGCTTATGTCGTGGCTAACACTGCAATTCCCATGTCCATAGGGCCGACGTCGCCTACGGAGTGGAGCAGTATGGCTTTGATGGACCACATTTAAGCACCACATTTTAAGTATGTTCTCCCGTAGGTGCAGACTTGGCACCTTGGTAGAAAAGCTTGAGCTCTAGCCCCTGAGCACGAGTGGATGTTGAGTGGTAAGGTGGGCCCGACTTATCGTCACTCTCCCGTTCTTTTAAGGCTGGGTGATTCAGATGCCTCCCTCTTTTGCTGCAACCACGAACCGGTTATGGCTGTTGAAGCATTCAAATCCCGCTCAATCTGGGGAATCAGCGATGATCGCGGTTTATCAGATCGGGTGAAGCAGGCATTACCAGTACAGGCTGCGGCGATGTCTGATGGATTTCAAGTGGTCTGCGGTGCACCCCACGTTGCCAAGCATCGCAGACGCCCTCATGGGAAGGTTACAACATCAGGTCGACCCTATCACAGTCACTGTATCTTAACCAGCAGTTGTTGAGCCGTTCGGTAAGTTATAGGTTTTCATTGGAGTGTTTGACGACAATGACGATTGTTCCCGGCCTGCCAATTGTGAATAGTGGGGGTTAAGAGGATACTTCAACGGGACTGAGAGGGGTGGAGAGGCGGAGGCTGTGAGCGCATTGGGAATGGTCGGAGAGCATGACAGGGGCAGCCAATGCGTGAATTATTGGCGCAGGATAGACGGGAGATTGGCATGAGATTTTTTTTTTCCTGAAATATTTTACCATTAAGCAGCTACAACCTCTCAAACCTTTAAGACTCAGGCAACCGGCTGGTGAGATGCGGATTGGCGTCAGGGTTGAGGTGACGAGTGCGGGTGGCGCACTGACAAGCCAGAAAAAAGCTCAATCCGACGAGTGTGTGGCAAAAGACGGAAACACTCCACAAACCACGGTTTGACAGATGGAACCGGAAATCTCTTCTGATTGTGACCATTGTGTCAGCCACTAGGGAAGGATGGGCCAGACACTGTATCCAGGACAGCCTCGTTGATCCTCCGGAACAGGAGATGACGACGAAGACGCCTTGCGCCCAACATCCAGATCGGGAGATCGGTATCGCGAGAAAAGATCGTCATCAGCTATTATTAAATCTTTAAATATTTATTTTTCTTGTGATTACAAACGGCCCTCATCCGCAGCTCAAAGAATATTCGAGGTTGATGAAACTTGATTTATATACGGGCTTTATGGGGCCTGAAAACAAGAGGGTCTCTTGGCAAGGCTGCGCTTGTTGGGACAATTGACCGATTGAGCTTAGCCATAGTACTCGTACTAAGCATGGTAAGCATGCCTTATACTGTTATTGTATGCAGGCAGAAAGCCTTCATAATACACTAGTAATAGCAAGATCGGGTTGTGATATACCAAACAGGGAACCGTAACTCGCGTAACCGCATCAGTCACGGCGGAAGACTGTAACCAGTTAGCTCATCCGCTCGTTCTTCACGGCGATTACACATTACATCTGCCACTCTGCCGCACATTACCCGATGAGGTATCATCACAGGGCAGCCAAAGAGCCCATTGCATCCAAAAGTGCCCCACCGAGTCAGAAACATTCATAGTCACAGATTATCTCACGTTCGAACTCACTCTCCCTCCTCCTTAACACATCACACCTTGCTGCCGCCAACGACAACATCAAGCACTCTCCCGATTTCCTCGTCATAAATAAGCCTAACGCCGCGCTTCGGAGTTGTTGACGAATACGGATAGTACATCACAGCAAAAGCACACGCATCACATCTTAAAGGTCACAATACCTTCCGCCCCGCACTGAGGTTTTCCCGACTTAACTGATTGCCCACCTTCACCACTCCTTACTTCTATTCCCTTGACCGGGAGATATGCGAATTCTCCACCCAGTCACTCCTCACAGCAACGAAAATAAGTAGACGGTGGCCAGCGACAATGTTCAACCAGTCTACCATGCCGATGCCATCCGGGGTGCCCAGCCAAAGCGCAACACCGGAGAGATTCGAGGTCGAGAAGCAGGAGGAGGCAACTCCAGCACAACCAAAAACGCAATGGCAGCCGCCACAGGCTCCCGATCAGATGCAGACTTCGCCTAGCGGAACCACGCCGAGACCCGTGCAGCCAATGCAGAAGAGAAGGAGAGTAACGAGGGCTTGCGACGAGTGCAGGCGAAAGAAAATCAAGTGTGATGGCAAGCAACCGTGCACGCATTGTACAGTGTATAGCTATGGTGAGTACAGCCGAGGAGGCAATATTTGAATGGTGCTAATGTTCTTAGAATGTACATTTGACCAGCCGTCAAATCGTCGTCGTAACCCTGCACCGCAGTACATCGAAGCCCTCGAGAACCGCTTGCAGCGCGCTGAGGCACTTTTGAAGACGTTTATCCCAAATATTGATCTCACCGATCCCAATTTCGATGCTCTTATGGCACAGAGAAGGGTTATGGGCAATTTTCAGCCTCCTACAATGCGGGTCGCAGAAAGTGTAAAAAGTGATGGTTCCAGGCCAGGCACTAGCGAACCAGGACATAATGAAGATGATGAAGATGCGCAGCTTAGATCTATGATTGAAACGACCGGTCAGCTCGAAATTGACGAGCGCGGACATTGGGATTTCCACGGAGGTTCCTCCGGAGCTGTCTTTCTTCACAGAATGCGCGAGCAATTTGGCGGGCTTCTTGGTAGTGACTCCAAAACACCATTCTTGCCTCGTCCATCTGCGCGACCAGCAGCCTTTAGCGTCATAGAGTCTCCACGATCCAGTGGCGATTCGCCTATGGAGAGCGGGTTGCCCAATGTTATGGATCTGCCATCCAAAGCCGTTGCGCGCAATTTGGCCGGCAAGGCACTTAACTGCGCCTGCGCTCTTTTGCGCTTTGTTCACCATCCTAGCTTTTATACGATGTTTGACCGCATTTACGATAACCCGCCAGAAAATTTCGGGGATGAGGAGAACAGGTTTATACCGTTGCTTTATATGACGCTTGCGTTGGGATGCATGTTTGTGGATGATCAGGGAAAGTCGAGCAACGATGAGGATGTTCCCTACAAGGAAGGCATCGATCAAGGGTACGCGCTTACTGAAATTAATTCTGCACGGATGCGAGCTGACTGAAATAATAGATTGAAGTACTTCAAGGCCGCTAGGGGCATGATGGATATTACGGATTGCCGCGACATGTCCTCGCTCCAGGCCATTCTGTTCATGATTCTGTTCTTGCAATCATCCGCCAATCTCAGCACCTGCTACTCCTACATCGGCATCGCCCTGCGCTCCGCGCTGCGCATGGGCCTTCACCGCAACCTCACCTACAACTTCAACCCAATTGAGCGCGAAACACGTCGCCGCGTGTTCTGGATCATTCGCAAGATGGACACTTATGTTGCAGCGCTTTTGGGATTCCCAAAGATGCTGAGTGACCAAGATGTTGACCAAGAACTGCCCATCGAGGTCGATGACGAGTATATCACCGAGACGGCAATCTTACCAATGCCAGCCGGAAAGCTATCGGTCTACACAGCCAGCAATGCCCATACACGTCTCATGGCCATTTTGGCTAAGGTGATACGTGAGATTTACCCAACTAAGGCAGCTCAGCAGTCTATCCCGGACAATACCAGGCCAACCTATGTTATAAGCCATGCCAAGATCAAGGAGATCGAGGTGGACCTACAAGATTGGCTTGACAAGCTGCCAATGGGATTGAGACCTGGCGGAGAGGCAAGTGAAAACATTGTACGTGTTCAGCAATTGCTTCGCATGGCATATGCGCACGTTCAGATGATGCTTTATCGTCCATTCTTGCATTATGTCTCTTCGAAGCACACTAAAGGCAAGCCAGTCGATGACAGATCGTACGCCTGTGCCGCAGCATGTGTCTCTGTATCTCGCAACATCGTCCATATTACGGCTGAAATGCAGCGACGTGGTCTTCTCATTGGTGCTTATTGGTTCACCATGTACACGACATTCTTCGCCATTCTCAGCCTGGCCTTCTTTGTTCTCGAAAATCCAACGAAGCCAGGGACTGAAGAAATTTTCGCCAACGCCAGTGCTGGACGGGATGCTCTGAAGGCACTTGCCCGCACCAGCATGGCAGCCGATCGTTGCAGTCAGAGTTTGACTGGCCTCTTTGAGCAATTACGCATTAAGGTCGCCGAGTCGCGCCAGCACACCATTCTGGAGAAGAACAATAAGCGTCGCAGCATGGGCCAGCAACTGCACAACCAGCTCAACGCTGGCCAGGGCACTTCTGGTCGTTCGAGCGCCACTGGTAGCCCAGCTACCTACTCCTCACCTGTCATGACCGGCCTTAACCAGCGAGCACTGACTTTTCCTATTCATCCGCCAAGTGATAGACCTGTCCTAAGAGGCAACATAGAACCTGGGCTTTACACTCCAACGAGTATGTCGGACCCAAATCTCCGACAGACCTTTCAGAACCTAATAACTTCAGGAATGGATTCTACTGGCACCTCGACGCCTGATAGCAATAGTATGAACTCGCCATCCATGCAACGCCCTGCTAATGGAGGGAATGCCAGCAGTGGTGGCGATTTCTACCCGCCTTTCTCCGATGCTGGCCTCACCGATCTCTCGGCAATGATGTTCCCATCATCGGATCCATTCGCATATCCTAATCAGCCAATGTTGTCCTACGAGAACAGGCACCCGACCTCGAACGCAAATGTGAAGGCCGAGTTCCTCGGCTCAAACGCCAATACCAACCCGGCATTTTTGCAAAACTCAACCTCGACCACGTCGAACCCGAGAAACATGTTCCTTAGCAACATCGGACCTTCGACTTCCTCAACCTCAACTGCAACGTTCAAGTCCAATCAGGCATTAGAATCGAACAACGGCGGCGGACAGGGCGGCATTCATTCGCCTGGCCAAAATCCGAACCTGGGCTACGACAATCTTGAGGGACAGGCCTTTGGTCCGCTGCCACCGTACCTGATGGACCAGCAACGACTAGGTATGGGAATGGATTTGAGTGGTGTGACTGGACTTGACCCACTTGGTGGAGGCACAGGATTTACGCCTGGTTTAGGTGCAGGTCAAGGTTGGGAGGACATGTTTGGCGAATGGACAACACCTGGCGATCTGCAACAAAGTGGTTGTGAGATGAAGGGTCTCTAGAGGAACGCAAGCAACAAGCAAAAATTGGGGGGAGAATATACACGAAAAAGAAAATGCCGAAGAAACATAATAATTTCATTGGTGGAGGCGTCTTGGAGATGGACGGTTGTCTGGGATGAATAGGCCAGCGTTGCTCGGCGCAGTTTTGGCGTAGCAGCTCTTTCGGGATATCCAGGTGCCATATTATGTTGCCTTACTTTGTACATTGGGGAGTTTGAGATGAAACGGCAAGTATGTTTAGATAAGCGATAATATATCGTATGATATCCACTGAAAGATAAAATTGTTTGGGAGTCTCCCTATGTAATTCGCTTCATTGTACGTAGTGAAACGTCGTTGCTTATGAAAGGAACTTCTCTTTGGTTGGTCCACTGTTTAGGCGACTGATTACCTTGGATGCAATACCGTTTCTTCCATGCCGCTCTGCGACCTTGCCGGAAGAGGCTGCTTCTCGGCTGCCGTCTTCTCACTTGCCGCCTTCTCGCTTGCATCCTTCTCGACAGACCTCTTATACCACACCCACAAATGCCGTCTGTGAAACACCACTGCGCCTCTCGCCCTGAAGTCTTGTACGACAGCGTCACAATCATCCAGCGACGGCGACAGCGATATCTCCATCAGCGCTGCCAGAGCCGACACCTTGAGCTCAGTTGGGAAGAAAATGCGTGTTCTGCGCTTTGGCGACTCGTCTTTTGTCGTATCTGGGGCTGTGAGTGTTGAGGAAGAGTTATTGGGTTCTTCGGTCTCGGTACCATCTTGCCCATTGCTTGTTCCGGTGAACGACAGTTGCTGACAGAGGTCTTGGTCGTCGAACTCATGGTCGCTCAAGTCCGATGACTCGTTGTCAGACTGAGGCGATATCTCGACGGAGGAAGAGCTGTTTGAATCGTGGACAATGCCTTTCTCTTTCCAGTTCTGCGTCCTTGGTCGCTTTGAACCGTGCTCGTCTTCGCTCTCAGTAGTGTCTTCGGCGACATCCTCATCGTCGAAATTGCTTTGTGACTGTTCTTCTTTGAGGAGTATTCTCTCCCAGAGTGGCACATTATCGTAGACGAGGGGAATCTTGCCATTGGGCGTGTGTGACAGGAAATCGATTTGTAACTCCCTGCGCCTCTTGATAGGGGGCCGAGGCCCGATGTAAGGGAGTGAGACATAATCGTCGTGGTTATTAATCGGTGTGAATGGTCTAGTATTGAGTCGCGTGGGCGAGGGTGTTAGGATGTACTTCTGCACCTCGTCCTCTGAACACTATGATTGATTTAGTTCTTTTTGATCTAGTGACCACAAGTGATGTCTTACTTCGGGACTTGGGTTTTCAACCGGAGCAGATTTTGTGCGCTGCGGGCTGGTCGCATCGCCGCCAGCATTGGCGCGTGTGAGAGTCAATTGCGACATGAAG
Source organism: Antarctomyces pellizariae (assembly GCA_010623925.1). Classification (NCBI taxonomy): domain Eukaryota; kingdom Fungi; phylum Ascomycota; class Leotiomycetes; order Thelebolales; family Thelebolaceae; genus Antarctomyces; species Antarctomyces pellizariae. The sequence continues at coordinate 103,154 of WCAA01000020.1, read as the reverse complement.
CTTTTTTACCTTTTGTTCTTATTTCCAATATTATTCTAAGGCGTGGAAGGTCTTCGAAGCGGGTTTGGACTCCCTTTCTCTCTTCAACTTGATCTGCCTCGCCCAAGCCAATCGGGAGCTCGAAAACGAACGTCGAAACGCGCTGGTTTAATGGTCTCCGTGCACCTTGAAAGTTTGCCGGCCGGTTTGACCATACGTGATGTTATTTAGGGGCGGCGGCCTCGCTTCGGTTACCGTGCCAACGCAGCTCGTGAGCAGGTCCCAAGGGATGTTGCCCTTTATAACCCGAACCCGTCTTGTTTCTCTTCCTTTCCTCCTCGAGCAAAGCTTACCAAAACACGCAAACCCTCCAAAAACAAAGGTGTACACTCTCTCCAAAATCAAAATGCTCACGATGTCTGTAGACGGTCCTCAGATGCTTCAATGGATGGTCATGGATTAGATCGTGGCCATACTTTGGTGCATTCCCATCTTGTTCCGAAGTGCCGTAGAAAGATCGACAATTACCTTGTGCGACGCCAACAACGCCCTATGCGCCGCCAACAAAACGACAGGGAAATCAGGATGCGCAACGAGGACTTGTTGGCTTTCGCCTCCGATCGCCTCGCAGCTCCCAGACCCATCAAGCCCGCTTCCGTGGAGAAGCCAACTTCAAAGCCACCGACCGAGGCCATCCAGGACAACACTTTTCCAATACGCCAACTACAACTGAAGGGTGCATTGTGGGAGTCCGACTATAAGAGTGCAAAAAAGTTACTGAATGAATACGAAGAAAACGAGGAGTACCACGCTCATATCAAGAAGAGAGACGAAGAAGACGCCTACGCGTTCGCGTACGGCTCACGCTACATGAAATTCAGAATCTTCTTCCCCAATTTTCACCACCGCCCAAACCATCAATGAAGATCCCCAAGGACATGCTTAAAAAAATTACAGGGATCACCAGGACCGAATAATGTTTCTTGCTTAGAACCCATGACGAAAGGTGTTGGTATAAATAGAAGACAAGCTAATTGAGTTACAGACGGTACTGTTATTGTCTCAACCCGGCTTGAGGAGCCTCTGACTCTCTCCACGTATAAAGGCTGGAGATTTCTCCGGGACTAGCAGCAACCGTAAGTATTCAATATCTCGCTGCCCTTTTGATGTCCAACAGCGCTAACCACCATCACACTTCCTCGATTTAGTGTCACATGGCTGAGGCTCACCCGCAAATGGTAAGTTTATAGAGTGGATAAGGGATCCAATACGTTTGGAAGCATATCTGATATAGATAGCTACTAGCTGTAGTCTATTATGAAACCATGGAGTCAACATCTCCCACACCAGTGCCTATTTCGTAAACCTTATACTTCCTTCCATCTTGCGACAACACAACAAGATTCTCTGATTCGGTTACAAACAGCTTCTCTGGCATAAAGTCGCTCGACTCAGCCCCGAGGTCTATCCGCACATCGGAGTCCGGGATGTCGTTTATAGAGATGGGTCTGGCGTCTTGTATCTTGAGATAGTGATAATTCAAGACATCACCTTCGATCCTGTAGCTGAATCGCCCCAACATGACTTCGCCGTTCCTTCCAGAATACAGTACAAGAACATAGTCGTCGTTCCAGTAAGCAATGTCGATAACCTTACCACAGAATGCAACTGAAGCCCAGTCTGCCGTAACATGAGAGCTGACCCCCTTCTCCGTGTCAAACACCAGACGGTGGAACTGAGTGCTTGTGCCATCTTTGCCAATCTGCGCAACATAAGTTGTCGACTTTCTTGGGTCTTCAGCATCACCCACCATTCTCATCGCGATTGGACCATCTTTCATGCCTTCCACAATATCGATGGGTGAACCAAAAAGCACATTCCTCTTCTCAGCCTCCGCAATCTGCTTGAAGACTGAAGTAGCTTGGTCTACGAGATGCTGAACCAAGACCTTCACACTCAGCAGGACGCTAGAGCAGCTCTGTCCAGCTTCTAGCTTTCTCAATGAAAGTGTGAGTGGACCGAATATTGGATTCGCTATGCCAATCTTGTCAAACTCCGCCTTGGTTTCATCCTCGGCAACGTCGCCAAAGAATGGCTGGAGTTTGCTATCCATCAAAGAATTCTGGATATATTGCAAGACCCTGGAATGATTTATGTTGGACTCTTTCTCGAGCTCCTCCGTGGTAGGCGTCTTGTCTGTGACCACGTGAATTAATTCATTGCGGAACCACTCAGAGAAGGTCGTGTAGATATCGATTTCGTCTACCACGGCTGTAAGCATATGCTCAGCCAAAAGGGTCAGGGACGCAGTTGTGTCAAGGAGCAGTCTGATTTGTGATGCCGAGAAGCCCAGAACACATGGTGACTGTGAGGTGGGTGTGTAATATAACGCAAGCCCCTGAAGACGAGAGCAGATAAGCGCGATTCGGGTAAGAGTAGGGATGAGCTTCTTGTGTATGAGCGTCCGGAGAGCATTGAGTGAGCTGGTGACGGCTTTATCCCATCTCTTATAGCCGCGCTCGCCGACATCGTGCAGCCACTCCTTAACCTCTGGCAGCATATGGCCTGTGAGGACCTGATGGTATAGCGCTGGAACGATGCTCCAGCTGCTGCCAGCTTCTTTGAATGCATCGTTGGCATTCCGAACAAACTTGCCCGGCAGGTCCCTTCCAGCGTGAAACTCCGTCGCCATGAGAGACTGGACTTGATTGACATATCGCAACAGATTCTGTAAAGTGGTCGACCGAGAAGCGAGCAGCGAGAGGTAGTCTTTGCTAGACGTTATGAAGCGAAGATCCATCGGAACGAAAGTCAAACCTCGGACAAGAGTGGATGAGGACTTCATCAGCAAGGCGTGTAGAGATTGCGATGTATGGGATGCATGAGCTACAAGCACATTACCCGCAGCCCTCGACGACTTCATGGGCGGGGGAAAGGAGCCAAGAACGAATGAATCGTATATGCTGAGATGGAGTCTGCCGTCTGATGTGCCAACTATTAGCACGTCTACAGCTTCGTTAGCTTTCGGGTGGAAAGGACGGAATAGTGCGTCGACGGAGGCCCTAGAGCTAAACACATCATCACTACCATGTCATTAGCTAAAGTAAATGCCAAGGGTAACGCAAACTAACGCAGTGCTCCCGCTCGTGAGGGTGCTGATCTTTGGCAGGCTTGGTTCAATCTCTAATAGGGCGAGTTCGCGCGGCAAGCCTAGTGCCGACTTGTCCTTCTTAGAATTTGTCCATTGATTTTGCTCTTCGGCCAATATCTGTTTCCAGACAGCTTCGGTGCCTTCATCATCTTTTTTTTTGATGGCCGTTGTCCTCGTTGAATTCGTCACCCAGGTCAAGCACGTGACTTTGATATCGTCGTCACTTGGATCATTCAACACAGAGATCTGATGAGCCACTTTGCTGCTTTCTGGGTCGAGGAGGCGCACGCTTCCATCACTCCATGCAGACGCTAGGAGCTGTCCTGAATTGTGTCAGAGATGGCAAGAGAACGTGGAAGGGTCACACTTACCATTCGGTTTCCAGGCTAGTCTTTGAGGCTCCAAAGTTGCAGTCCTCGTTTTCTGCAGAGCTCCATATACTCGCTGTCCATTGAGGCGAAATATGAAGACGTGGTTATCCTGGGTGCCGACGGCGAGCAATTCCATACGCGGGCCATAAGCCAGCACCTCTTTGTGGGCTGGACTAGGCAGAGCTTTAGCCAGAAGAACGTTAAAACTCGGCACTTCAAACATTATGGCGGGTATGCTGCCGAGTTATGAGCATAATGTTTGAGAGCTGTGATTCATTGTATTTGGAAAGACATTAGAGGGGTTTTTGTTGCTCGTAATTGACGGTTGCTGGAGAAGCAGGCGCATTGCGATGTTTATTGGGCGGCTGCCCGCCAAGCAAGCCTCTGTGAGTACCACTAGAATCAACAGCACAACACTTAGCACTCAACATCATATTCGTTGAACTTTGGCATCACAGTGTTCAAGTGTAATCATGTCAAAAGACTTTCAAAAGCTTTAGTATATCTAAATCCATTCCTCTAATACTCGGACGGCACCAAGGCTCTATCCCTTGACATTTTGACCTCGAATTAGCCAGCAACCTGGGACGCCATGCTCCTCAATCGCAACAAATTAAGCAATATCTGGCTGGACCTCATCTACAAAATGTGATAAGATCCAGCAACAGATCTGATCTCTTTCGAGAATGTGACATCTTCGTCCATCTCCACCAAGGACACGGCATTAACCTGTTCACCTGTTAGCATTGATCAACGTCTCATGGTTTGAAACGCTACTTACATCAACATCTACGAATGGGGTTGTCTTGGAAAACTTCACGCTTATTGGGAAGAACTCGTCCTCGTCATACGCCTGTGCTCTGAAATCAAAGGTGGCAGGCTGGTCGTCTGGGCCGATGGTACCAATAGACCACTCGAGGCTATCACCAGCTATCTCATACTGCGAATCGAACGAAGTGACCTCTGGTTCGCTTGTTTGGAATGGTATATTGACCGTGACGTCCTGGAGTGTGTCGCTGCCTGTAAGCTCATACTCGATAGTGACATCGTACATATTATCCGAGCCCTTGTTGAGCCAAACATTGAACGTAATAGGCACCGAATCAGGTTCGTCCACCTTTGGTGTTGCGCTCCATCTCAGGACGCCAACGGAGTTGTTGACTGGGAAGCCCCTGGCAATGTTGCTCATTTGAATGGCCTTGGAGGTGGTGAAGAGTGGACGGTCAACGTTTGGATGAGTCTTGAATACAGCGCCATGATTCGCGTTTGCGGTGAGCTCAAGCTTGACCTTGGTGTACGCCTCGTCCGAGATTTTCAGCTGCAAGTCTCCCTTCACTTCCATCGAGCTGACAGTGCCTTCTCTCGAGAGCTTAGCGTTGATAGTTTCGCCGATGGTAACGTGAATGGCGTCTTTCCCAGATGATTCTTGGAAGCTGGCGTTTCGGGAGTGTTGAGCAACAGCAGCTGGAGTTTGAGTAGGCACAAGAGGTGTAGTATCCTCAGCCTCAACACCCATCTCGCTGCGGACACGATCGAACATGTCAGTAGTTTTGGACTTCTTGCCTAACTGCATACCCTTCCCCTTTGGCGCAGCTGCTTTATATGTCTTGTTCTTCTCGGCTTCATATGAATCGTAACTGCTCGTCGCGGTGGCCGGTGCAGGAGGGGTGTAGGTAGGATAATTTGGAGCGCGTGGCGGGGCATTTCTACCAGACCGCGAAACCTCCTTGCGTTGCATCTCGAGTTGCTTCGCCTTTCTTTTGCGCTCCTCCGTGGCCTCGAGCTCCTTGTTGCGGGAGATGATCTCCTGGATGCGCTCTTCGTGAGACTCCATTTCTAAGAAAGTCTTGATCTGGCTGAGTGACAGGTTCTCGCGGTAGCCCAATGTGACGAGCTCGTCGAAGGCGCTCAGGAGTTCGTACGCATTGCGCAGAATCTCGCGCTCGTCAAGGCTTCTGCATGTGCTAGTGACGACCTGTGCGAAAAGATGCAGGGAATCGATATCCTGAAGAATGTTGGATTGGCGGTTGGTAATAAGGACCATGTAAAGCTCGTCAAGAGGCTGGTAGACAAAGCGGACGTTGTCCTGCTCGACGGTAGTGTGTTGCTTTCCTCCATCGGCGAGTTTAGGGAATCCAGCAAGAAGCGCCTCGACTCTTGAACGCTGCATTTCGCGGAACTGTCTCGAGAGGACCGCCTTTCCGCCACGGGTGCAAATGGACGCTGCGAGGACAACCTAGAATACATTGTTAGCGTTGTCTATGGTTACCGCAATGGCAGTATTGTACCATCTTGTTTGTGTAGTGACTAAAGTTGAGGAGAAGTTGATCCTATACTGAGCTGTGCTGTATCCCCCTTGGCCTTGTGGAGTGGACAGGTAGGTCGACAAGGTGCCGCTGGTGGGAGCTGAGCTCCCAATCAAGTTTATCCGTTCCGTCCCACGTGACGCATCGCGCTGTTTGCCTGAACTCCTTCAAATGAGCTTCTCGCACACATCACCGATAAATAGAACAACTCTGCACGAAAGGATACTTTTTAAACTGGGGTTTTACAGTTGACACGACGAGCTTGTGGCATTCTCTGCGAAAGTGGTCTTAAAAAGACAGCCTAGATTCGCTTCATTACGCGGCGCATCAAACCACGAAGATTCAGCCACAGCGCGCGGTCTACCCCCAATATCTGAACCAAGTCCCAAGCATAGCTTTTGGGTCCAACTGCGACACCAGCGTGTTCGCATATCTGCTGAAGTAGAAGCAATATTATTTAAGTGGACTTAGCAACATCATTTCGTACGACTGCATTTCACAAATGCTCTTGACCTTCAATCAGGCTACTTCAACTCCATCGACAACAACCTGAGCACCCATCAGTAAACTCAACACAAGTAGAGTAATCTCATTCCACGACAAGCAAAATGGCCGAAGATAATATGGAGATTTCATACGATGACCATGGGGACGATGATATTGATATCAACATCGATATCGACCAAGACAACCAGGATGAAGACTATATGATTGAGGACGAAAAATCCGAAGCCGATACCCACGACGATGTCATGGTAGACGAAGACGAAACTAACGTCTCGTTCGCCATGGAGGACGATGATTACATGCCGGACCACAATGAAGACGAGGGTGAAGTCGAAATAGTTGAGGTCACTGAGATCGAAATGACAAGACCTACAGATATCCACGAGCCCGTGGTGGATGATCAGGTCGTCAGTGTCCAAGAACCAGTAGCTGTAATTACTCACGAAACCGATACTTTCGAGGCTGGAAGCGAACAAAATGCTACAGAGGCTGAGGCTCCGATTATAGAGCAACCGGATGTTGGGGAGACAGTGGCGACGGCGTACAACACCGACAACAGCAATATACCACCTATGCTCGAACAACCCGCATTGAAAGGAGAAACGGCACAACAGGATCATTCTTCTCAGCTGGTATCGCAACAGATTTCAGATAACCAGGAGACAGAAGACCCAGCCACCGACTCGATTTCAAATTGTGCACAAATGGCGGACCTCATTTCCGTTGCTCGCGATATTGTGGTGCATTACAACGACGCCGAATATACCATGGTTTCTTCCTCGGAAAATGAGGACCCTAATGCATACTTCTTGAAGGACTCGACTGTATTGACAAAGCCTTTGTCTGCGATGTTTACTGCCCTCCGCGACGTTCTTGGTGACGAAGTTCCTTCCCGGGATGAACTGTGTCTTGTCATCGATGATCTGGGACTTGAAACAACTGAAGTAAGCATTTCTATCCTCCACGATAATTTCTTACTAACCGTACTTACAGACAACATCCTCCAATAATGATGTGACTTTTGCGCAGCTCGTAGACGTTCATACCACTCTTCTTTACAATGACGATAACACAATCGACATGCCGCCATTTCACGTAAGTCTAACATTTAAGCCAGAGTTCAGTAAATCATTTTCTCAAATGATCGAATATGCTAAGTCTGGGCACGGCCACTCTGAAATTGTTCACCAGTGGGAGGCCGATGATGGTACGGAAGCATGGGACGGTTCTGAAAGCGGTTTTGAAGACAACTGCTCGGGTAATGATGAGGGTGAATGTAGTCAGCATGAGGTCCAAGATGAAACAGAAATCAAGCCTGTTGCAGAGGTAGCCTATGAGGCTGTGGAGGTATTAGCAGGTGAAGTTGTTGGCCGTCGTGGTGCCGAGCACGATGCGACAATTACCGAAAAAGATCATCTCAGGAAGGCCAATGAAGCCGAAGCTGCGTACGTAGATGCTGAAAACACAACCGCGGAGTCGCAAGAGATATTGGCAAAAGAAGGCGAGGCGGTAGAGCAAAATTCAGGGCAGGATACAAAGCTGAATGACACTGAAGCGGAAAATGAGGGAGACTTCATTGACTACGAGGATGACGATTATACGGGGTCAAGAACGGGTCCAAATGTGGTTTCAAGACCTCGAATTGCGACCAGTGGCTCTCCACATGATGTTACAGCAGATCGGCCATCGCCGTGCCGAAAGACGTCTTCATGCTTTTGTACTACGTGCACAAAACGCATTGCGGATGAGTACGAGCAGCTGAACCAGGAGTTAGACAGAAGTCATCGCTCAAGCCGATCTAGCTCACGCGCTGCAGAAGGAAGAAATAGCGCAGAGACCCCCGAACAGCAGCAGTCCGAAGATATCACTGAGTCGACCAAGAAGTCGGGTGTAGCACTCCCTAGCAATGTCGAAGCATCCTCTCCAGGAAAGAGCCAGACAAATCAACTTGAGGAAAGTTACCACGAGGTGAAGAAGGGTGATTATGATCAAGCAGAGGCAGAAGTTCATATTGAAGCCGCAATTGAAGAGCATAACGAAGATGATTATACTAATTACGAAGAGCTCCTTCAGGAGACGACAACAGCAGATGAGGCAGTGGAGGGAGATGTGAAAGATGTGCAGCCAATCAATAGCGAGGTCCTAGAGAGTCAAATTAACGAGGGCGTAGCGAACAGGGACGAGGACGAAATCAGCTATGACGATGATGAGACCGATGAGCCTCCGATTCCGAATTCCAACAAGTCTGGTGTCTTTGACTCTGCGGCACAGCCTGCAAATGTCATGGGCAACAACCAAGCGCCAAATGAGGCAGAAACTCAGCCTTTAGAGCAACCAGATGAGATAGATTATGACGAAGACGACGAGACTACACCTAAGGAATCTGAACCTGTTGCTACTGCTACACAGACTGCAATGGCTAAGAGACCACACGAGGAATCGGATACTCTGGATAGTGGAAGTCCAGGTAAGAAGCTGCGGTTAACTTTGTTCAAAAACGCCGCTGACAGTTGTTGCAGAAGCAAAGCGTGCTCGTGCATGAACTGCCATTGAATGGCCATACTAAGTCTCTCTGGAAGACGTTCTCAGTGGCTCTTTAAAAGGCAAGGCGAACGACGGACATCTGACGTAACGCCTCTTCCGGGAACGCCGTCACCTATGAAAGGGAGGCCTGATTAACTCTTGCCCCTGGAAAGTTGACGAGGGCGACATAAAAACGCAGCTTCGCACGACTACGATGACGATGGGCTTATAAGATAGAACGGAGAAGTCTGTTGAGGTATGTTGCCACCAAACTAACACTTTTAGGTTCAAACTCGTGTATTTCGCCCACTAGCAACCGAACTCCTTCGGGAGAATAGTTTTCTGCTACCCAAACTCGAGCCTCGTGTTTCTCAAGGAGTAGTTCTTCTGAGAAAATACGAAACCTACCACTGCCTACTTTGCAGTATTCCGGCGTCAGAGGAGGAGCATCCCAAAAAAATTCAATTAGGGGCCATCGGAGGGGCAATCGGGGCATGAGGTTTGATCTTTCAAGCGATTACCCCTTATGCGCATTTTAGTCTTTTACTGGGCTAGCATATGAGCGCGAGTTGTCTGGCGGATCTGGTACGATGGTAGTGGCTGGAGCACGATGGCTGAGAAGTTTTTGACCTGTTGGAAGAGCGAACAGTGTAGCTAGAAATACGTGACTTCATTAGCTCAGCGTCAACATATAGCTAGCTCTTAAAGTGGTTGTAACGATGCAACAACAGTCGTCGAGACCTCACACATAAGAGCGTTCTTAAGTCTCACTATTTTCCATGCCGAATTCATGAAGCTCAGAGTTGTGCCGACCTCATGATTGTCGCGACATCGTGCGGTTCGTCGTTCCGGGGAAACATGTTTTGAATGTGGACACGGGTTACCCGTCGCGGGACGGCTAGGTAGCTGTGGCGTGGCGTGACCATCATCGATTGGGTACAAGTAGCCTTGGGGGATAGTTCAGCCTCGACCAACAAATATTCCGGCTTTGAGACAACCACGGAACGCAGCAGACACACCACAAGTTTCATTCCGCAAAGACGCGTGCACCCAACACGTCTCTTGCTATAGAAGCCTCAAGAACTCTAAGCTCATTAATACCAGGATTTCCACCAGAGCGATCCATAGTTGGGGAAGATTGCACTTTAAACTCGATCCACTTCGCATTCACGCACGATCCACCAACGGTGTGCAAATTCAACCTTTTTAACTCTTCACAAACGCCATCACCGCAGTATTCAGTAACATAACGAAACCTCGATTAGTAATTTGCATTTCTCTGGTAAGTCTTGTACGATTAAAGTGAGTAAAACGCGCTTTTTGACGCGATTTTGTTTGTCCTGTGGATACCTTGGTTATCACATCTACGTCACAGCCACTAGAGCTAACACTAAAGTTATTAGACCTCCTGCATTCAGTTCCGCCTTATGTTTCGAGCTTTTTGAAAACTAAACTTCCGACAAAACAACAAAAATGACGGATTCGATACCTGTAACAAGAGAGAAATCACCGATCATGCACGACTCCACGACTCTGAGCGACCAAAGCTCCAGCTTGCGACCAACATTGAGCCATAACTCGAATGATTCATCCTCCGGCTATAGTCCTTCGCTCTCTCGCAGCAATTCATACGCGGGGAACAGCACATACAGCGACAATGATGACTGGGAGATGGCACTGCCAGCGAGGCCGAGTTTGCTAGAGCTCCTGAACAATATGGCTCTGCCATTACAGAAGAACATATCGGAGAGCAAGCAGAGAGTTATGAAACAAACAGATGCATTGAAGTCAAGAGGAAATCTCGCGAAGGATAAGGTCGTAGAAGAGTGGAGACGACGCGTGCCAACAGCTGATGAACAGCTCGACAAATATCGCAAACGGATGAAGAGAAGCGTGGATAAGCTCGGTGAACAATGGAACGATACAAAAGCTGTCACTTTGAGAGAGAAGCTTGCCTTCATTGGCGGAGTGATGAATGTGTTCATCAGCGGTTACCTTGTTGGCGCCCGGCCTGAATGGTTCATATACTGGTACACGGCGCAGTTGTTGATTTTCATGCCGGTCAGGTTTTATACCTACAAGAAGCGTGGCTTTCACTACTTCTTGGCCGACCTCTGCTACTTCGTTAACTTGTTGTGTCTGCTGAGCTTTTGGGTCTTTCCAAACTCGAAACGGCTGTTTATCAGCACATACTGTCTCGCGATGGGTAACAACGCGATTGCTATTGCTATGTGGAGAAACTCGCTGGTCTTCCATTCTCTGGACAAAGTCACCAGGTAAGCCATATCTACACATCTCCATCTCGACCGCTGCTAATAAATCGCAGTCTATTCATCCATATCATGCCTTGCGTTGCTCTCCACTGTGTCGTACATCTCATCTCGCCCGAGCTGCGCGCTGTCCGTTACCCAGCGGTAAACACAATCATTACTAGTTCTCCATCCTCACCAGAGCATTACAGTCTCAGATCCATGGCGCTTTGGTCAAGCTTGCCATACGTCATTTGGCAGGTGGCTTACCACCTCCTGATAACTGTTCGCCGTCGCGACGCTATTGCCGCCGGTCGCCCTACATCTTTCACCTGGCTTCGCAAGTCTTACTCCGGAACCATCATTGGTAAAGCCGTGATTTCTCTGCCTAGCAGCCTGCAGGAGCCTGCTTTCATGTTGATTCAGTACTTCTATGCTCTTGCCACAATGCTACCTTGTCCACTATGGTTCTGGTATAGCTGGGCTTCTGCAGGGTTTTTGATGGCTGTCTTCGTGTGGAGTGTGTACAACGGAGCCACCTATTATATTGACGTGTTCGGCAACCGCTTTCAGAAGGAGCTTGAAGCCATGAGAAAGGAGGTGCAGAAATGGCAGAACAGCCCTGAATTTCATGGCGAGAATGGAGGCTTAGGCATTCCCGCTGAGGGCGATGGAGCGAAGAAGGAAAAGAATGAGAAGTATGTCAATGTTGGAGAGTCTGCAAGCTCTGTTGGTGTTCCTATGGAGAAGATCCCTGCTTTGACAGGCGACAAAGGGCAGGCTACGGGGCTTGACAAGGGTGCTACTGATGTTGTCAAGGAGAGAAAGTAGACCGATATGCATGTCGGGGGTCTTCTCGCTTGTTCTTCGGATCGCACATGAGCAACCCAGATTGCCTTGCCATTATGATTCTCTTGTACGATGGTGCTTTTGGAGCAGGATGGGCTGCAGTCTCTTCCAGCCCCGGATTCGATTCCTAATTGTCGTCAATTTGCCATTTTCCGAAATACCCGCTAGGTCATGTAGCTTAGCATTATTGCCTGCCAACAAGTGCGAATCAGTTCTCGTAATTTACTCCTGAAAGAAATACTGCCATACAAGTTGAGATTGCAGATAGCAAATTGAATAGCAACTATCCAAATATCATTCACAGCCGCCGCAACCACAAGCCACGCCTCTACAATAGGCCTCTTCCAAGAGCGCTGGCAATTTCTAGCCACCTTCATATACGAAAGTTGATCACTTCATGGCGTGATCTTAGTGCATGTCATTTCTTGGTACCGGTCGCTATGCTGTTTGAGGAATTAAGATATTGAACGGCCAAGGTTCTAAGAAGGTACCATTTCTATGTCGACAATTTAGTCGTCTCACCCTAACCATTCTTGTGAGTGGAGACATGCTTGAAAGAGCGGGATTGGCGCGCTTACCCCACGTTATGGCGCCTCCGGCCCTGACGACAACCTTCGGCTCTCTCGATCCGAAATGAAATCCTCCCTTCGTCCGTTCTTCACTTATTCCCTTCTGCCGTCGAGGTGCCTTCTGCTTGGTTGCGATGTGGCTGAAGTGTCTTCAATTTCTGCCCTTGGCCTGTTGCAGATCCCACTCACCTCATTTACTCACAGGGAGTAGATATTACCAGCTCAACGACTGTGAGCGCCACGGAAGTTGCGGCACAACCGAGGACAAGGCTTGGGAATACTCATCAACTTACTTGAAACAGCTGCCAGCAGAGGCAGAGCCCTGCGGCTGATTGAGGAAGTTGTAGCTCTGATTTCTAGGTATGGTGCGTGTATGGCTTCAAACGCCAATGTCTGGTCGTGTTAGTAAACAGTTTCATGATCGTCATTCCATTCTTTCTTAGATACAAAGCTTGGCTTTAGTGCTCTGTCTTGTTCTGTAGTAAGCCTCATGGCGCAAGTTTTCATTGTTCCCCTGAAGTAAAACTGGTTAGCAAAGGCCGTTCCTCTTATTATGCATTAGGATACTTCCACCTGCATTCACCTGCATTCACCTGCATCAAATTTCCATGACCAGGTGTGAAACGGCTCGCTTACTGTTGGAAGCTGAGCACAACCTTACTTAGATGGTAATCGGATTATTTCCCCCCATGCAAACCCCTGCGGACCAACAAAGCTCGAGAGCGGCGGTGAATTTATCCATATCCAGTAACATACCAATTTTGAAGCAGGGAGAGCAAAGCCATCTGAAGGTGGTCGGAGATATCTTGATGTACTTCCCCAGATTTTCAATGTTGGGAAGGGAAAGTTGCCTTGCCAGACTTGCAGATTAGCTTTCTATTGCAGTCTCATACAAACAAACCAAGCTTAGGAGGATTCTCATGGTTGTCTGTTTTCGGCAGGGTTCTTAACACGACAACATCATAGAGAGTGCCAGACCAACGTGGCCGACAGACAGGAGAGGGGAAATAACATTTCGTAGTTCTAAGTTTGGAAACCAACAGGGCAACAACTCAAGCATTCAGGGACAGGTATCTCCAAGATACGTGTTGTCATTGTGCGGTCGTTGTTTACCACGACGCTGTGTGTGGCACCAGTGAACTCGGCGTCTTTTCCACGGCTACACTAGGACGCACCCTGAGTAAATACTTTTATTCTGTCTCAACTCGACCAGTCTCAGGAGTTTTAGCATCACAAATACTTGACCGTCGCATACGAGGAAACTCGCATCTGCTGCTAGACGACCCTGGAGTCGCTATGCGCCAACACGAGATACCCGAGCATCATGTTCGCAACCTCCTTCTCATGGAAAGGTCCTGCTCAGCTATCTCCATTGCAGGCTGCCTGGCCATCATCATCACCTTTACCACTTGCAATACATTCAACAAGTCTGTAAACCGCCTCATCTGCTTCGCTTCCGCAGGAAATCTCATCACGAATATCGCGACATTGATTGCAAGCGACGGAGCACGTAGCAGCCAGCTGTGCCAAGCACAAGGGTTTCTCATACAAATGTTGGTGCCCCCCTCCATATTCAACCTGGAAGCAGATCAGTATGACGTGGTGAATTACAAGATAGAAATGCTAATAGAAGTGCAGGTTCATGTGTGCTGACGCTCTTTGGACCCTCGCCATGGCTTGCAACGTCTATCTCACTTTTTACTTCAAGTTCAGCGCAGAGCGCCTCAAGAGCATGGAGAAGGTTTACTTCCTACTCTGTTGCGGCTTGCCGGCTATGCCCGCGACTGTATTTCTTTTCGTGAAGGTGGATGGCAGAGGACCGATATATGGGGACTCTCTACTCTGGTGCTGGATTACGTCAGAATATAATTCTTTGCGACTCTCCCTTTTCTATGGGCCCGTGTGGTATGCTTACTCCCCCTCTTATTCTAGCAAGTTGTAGCTTCAAAAAACTATTACGGCTGACATTGCTTAGGTTTGTCATAATTATTACTGGTGCAATTTATGTTCGAGCTGGACAAGAGATTTGGCACAGACATGTCGAGCTCCGCAGGATGGTGATGGCCGGAATCAAGGATGTCGAAGATAAAAGCACTCACATGAATCCCAATAACCTCGACACTATGGATCCCTATAACGTCGACAACGGTATCTACCAGCACACTGAGGTTGAAGTGTCGTATGACAAAGTTCGCCCAATTGTCAATGTCAACGTGCTAGGTCGCCAACTCTCAGCCGCGGATAAGCCTCGGGGTACAGCGAAGTCTCAATTTGCAGAATCAGTGACCGGAGCTCAAGAAACTGTCCAAGTGCGACTACCGGCGTACGAGTACCACATCGGCTACATGCCACCGTTCCCTTCGAGCGTGAAGACAAAGCAATCAACGACACAACGTCATGAAAAGACCGCGCAGGCTAAAATCAAGCAAAAGATGAAAGCTAATCCGAAAAGGCAGCTCGCCACCTACCATGCCAACAAAGCTGCCTGGAATTACACGAGGGTCTCTGGATTGTTCTTCCTGGCTATGATGTTTACATGGGTGCCGTCGAGTGCTAACAGAGTCTGGAGTGCGATTTACGACGATGATGTGAGTCTACCACTGACTTATGCATCCGCGTTCTGTTTGCCACTTCAAGGATTCTGGAACTTCTGTATCTATTGTTTGGCGTCGAGACATGCTGTCAAGGATCTCTTTGGAAGAGCGGGTGTTCCATGGTTCAAACGTAAACTTTTTAAGAAGCACTACGGCAGCAAACACTACTCCATCGGAGTGGACGAGATGGAATGTCTGGAGACGGCAAGTTGGAGATCGACCCTGTCCGAGGAGAGAACACAAACCAAAAATGATGGGCTAAGTCCTTGGGATAGAGCGGCAATGGAATATGACCCTGATGGACTCGGGTGTGGCACGCCGCCGAGGGGCATGAGCCGTGAAGGACGCAAGGCTGGAGGGCGGAAGAAGGACAGAATGATTCGGGGTCTCAGTATGATACCACCAAGACCGGTGGCGCCGGATTCTCCTTGGTAGATGTTGAGACAGATGAGAATTTCGTGCGCGACCTAGCGACAATAATTGTTTGCAGGATAGCGTATATGATGTGAAAAAGCTGGCGTTTGGAAGGATTCAGGGGCGAGTTAATACCAGTTGTAGGACTTGTTTGATAATAGATATCAAGTCGCGTTCGCGTGTTTGCGGTTTACATCAAAAGGATGGCGAAGTGCACATAAAGCTATGTAGTAAAATGGCAACTTCATTGAGCTTAAGTCATTCCTCGATAGTTTCGAATCCTAGCTCTCATCTTCAGGTATTCATTTACTCATTAATAAGTCGGCGATGATTGCTTGAGAAGACCTGCTACTGTACTGTGCCCATTTCGGAAATCCGACCGGCAGAGGCAAAGGATCACCGAGCCTCAACAACTTTGTGTGTAATTGAAGCGAGGTTTGAGTGGCATTATGGGAGTAATGTCAGTAAGCCGTCAACGTGACATGAAGTGGAATCTAACTCAAATTGTTGATTGGTCCAATTAGAAGCTTCAAGCACGAATCGCAGATAAAAGACTGAATCGCGATAAAGCTTGGTTGATCGGCGAAGTGTGGTCGCCAGTTGCTGGTCGCCCCAGTCGCACTCGCACCCCGTAGGCGCGGTTCGCGCTTAACGTTTCAAAGCACAGTGCACTAGTGCCGTACATGACATTTTCTCGGACCCGGGGTTCCAGCTTTCTGGGCCATTTACAACCAACCCAAAACTGCATTTAATCTCCAAATCCTCCTTCACATTGACCGAATCCTCTCGTAATCGTTGAATTGATACTTGCCGCAAAACAAACTTCCTTTGTTTCCCTTCTGCGTAGTGCGTTCTGCAGACGTTGTCCGCGGTTGAGCTAGACATCTACCGCGTTTTTCTCCACATCTCCCAAGCGACGCTCGAACTTCTTCCGCCAGAATCCACTCAGCCTTCTCACCTCAACCATACCTCACGACCTCACGAACCCACAACTTACGCGCGAATACACCTCGTGTCCTTCTTGCACATCAACGTCACTGTCACTTGATACTGCCTATACACAAGAGCACCGATAAAGTTCGCGTCCATACACACAGATTCACCATGACCGCAGCCAATGGAACCGCTGGCCAGGAGCAGCACAACACTGCTCAGACTGCCGAGGCCCCAGTCGAGACTCCGACTATTGAGCAGATTGTTTGGGCTTTCCTCAAGTGCTACTACCAGACCTTGAGCTCCAACAAGGAGAAGCTTCATGTGCGGCCTTCAAGCGCAAACATTAAAAAGACTCTCATACTGACTAAGACAGCTCTTCCACAACTCTCCATCGCAGCTCGTTCACGGCAACGAGGCTGACAAGACCAAGGTCTACGTCGGTCGTGCTGTAAGTCTTTATGCTTACTTGGCCAACCACGAGGATACTGACAGTTGTTCTACAGGCTATTAAGGAGTTCATTGAGTCCCTCGACTTCCAGGACTGCAAGTTCTGCGTCACCAATGTCGACTGCCAGTCCTGTGGAGATGACAAGATTGTCGCCCAGGTTATCGGTGAGATGTGCTCCAAAAACATCGCCGAGCCAAAGAAGTTCGCACACACCTTCGTCCTTGCGCCACAGCCAAACGGCTACTACGTCTTGAACGATATCTTCCGTTACCTTGTTGACGATGTCTACGAGGAGGTTGCCACTGAGGCGCCAGCCGCTGTCGAGGATGCTCCAGCTCCAGCTGACGACAATGTTGCCGAGGCCGCTGTGGCCGAGCAGCCAGCGCCTGAGGTTGCTGCTGAGGAGACTCCAATTGACCCAGAGGTCATTGAGAAAAAGCTTGAGGAGGATACTGAGCCAGCCGTCCTGAAGGCTGCCGAGACTAATGGAGAGGCTGAGAACGCACCAGTCCAGGCCGATGAGGAGAAGCCATCTGTTCCAGAGCAGGCTGAGACTCCGGCGGAAGCCGAGAAGGAGATCATGGAGGAGACTCTTGTCCCAGAGGCACCAAAGGACCCGAGCCCAACTCCAGTTCCAGCCAAGATTACTTCTCCAGCAAAGCCCGCACCTGTTGTGCCAGCTACCCCAGCTAAGCCAATGTCTTGGGCCAGCCGTGCCGCCGCCGCTGCCGTTGCTATGCCACGCCCAGCCGTGCCTGCCGTGCCTGCCGTGCCAGCACAAAAGGCTGCTACCTCAGCCCGTGCTCCAGCCCCAGTCGCTGCGCCAGCATCAAAGGCTTCCGAGCTAACCGCTGCTATTGTTAACAAGGAAAACGCGACTCCGCAGTCCGAGGGGTGGCAGACTGCCGGCGCAGATGCCAAAAAGCAGACTCGCCCACAGCAGCAGAACGCCCCAGCCGAGAAGGAGGGCACCATGGCTTATATCCCAAATGTCTCCGAGAAAGTCTCAGCCGAGGAGCTCAGAGCTGTGCTTACCGCCTTTGGACCACTCCCATACCTCGACATCAACCGCGCAAAGAACTGCGCCTTTGCCGAGTGGGCCACTCCAGCCGGTTACCAGGCCGCTTACAGCGCCAACCCACACAAGGTGGATGGCGAGATTATTCGCGTTGAGCCACGCCGCCCAAAGGCCCAGACTTACGGAGGCGGTAACTTCCGTGGCGGCATGAACAACCGTGGCCGTGGTGGCTTCGACAACCGTGGTCCAGGAGGACAGCGCGGCGGTCGCGGCAACTTTGGCGGCGCTCCACGTGGAGGTGCTCCAAGAGGCGGTGCTCGTGGTCCAGCCCCAGCTGGCCCAGCTCCAACTGGCCCAACTCCAACTTCTGCTTGAAGTGTTCCGCCAACTTCGGTGATGTCGACACTATGAAGTGTGGTGCATTCCGAAGAGCACGGATGGAAGACCGCTGTATAATAGTTGAGCCAGCTTCTTCCTTTTCTGGGCGGCTTTAAGCGAGCAGAGCAATTGTCTCTCGAGCTCTTTCCTTGCATTTCTGAACCAGCAGCGGATATATCAAAAAGCGATCGTTTTTTTATATTGAGCAAAAGGGAGAATCGTGGTGCATTTTCGATTCATTTTCGGATTGAAAAGTAGGAGGAAAAGGAGTATAGAACGCCTTCTCGGAGTTGGTGTATTTGGAACGAAAGAAACGAAGCATGTATGTCGGAGCGTGGGAGCGAATCTGAATCTTTTGGGACGCGTCATCTGCGTCGATGACTTGCTTTAGCTTAGAAACAGGAGTGAAACGGGGGGTTTAATGCATAGCGACGATATTTTCTTTTCCAGAAACTTATGTTTATCGTAATTCTGATGCTACCAGTGCTTCATATTCAATCTTAAGCCACAATTGAGCTATGGTGTGCCCTGTGAAGCTCCTGTCTCGTCCATCTCTTGCCCAGTATACACCTATGATGAAAGACTTCTCGCCTGTGTTGCAGTGAACATATTTGTTAATTGGTTATGAGAACCAGTGCTGAGCACGAGTAGTATCGAGTAATACTCGAGGGGTCACCGGGTAGGTAGGGTAATTTGAGTAAGAGGCCCGGGCAAGTACGGCGTACTCACCCAGTATAGGGCCTATTGAAACACGTGATGATATTTAATGAAAAGCGTTGCTTATATAAACAGAAACCGAGCTTATTACCCTTCCAACTATGCAAAGGTCCAGTAGTAAGGGCGGTTTTATAGTTGCAAGCTCTTCTGACTTTAAGCGGCAATGCATATCATGTGAGGCGCTCGCGTAAGCTTCCCGTTAGAGACAAGCAGCTCAATGCACGGGCTTTTGCTCATACTGGGTAACTAACTTCCCGGGAACTCGAGTAGGGTATTGCAATTCTCTTGGGTAGGTACTTGGAAGTACCTTACCCAGTATGGCCTACCCGGCGCTCAACACTGATGAGAATCATTGAGACATGATCTTATAACCCTCCGTCATAGTACTAGCAGATCTAAGACGACTCGCGGCACGATCAGGCATCATCAAAGGGAAGCCGCCCGCCGTTAGTCATAAGCTTCTCGTCGACAGCCATCATCTCGTCCTACTGATTAAGCCCAGCTTTCTGTGCATAAGCAAGTTCTCATAGTTGTCCGCCCAGACTGCCTAGGGCTGCTTCCCGGGTGTCCGAAGGCGCGCGGAGCACCGCACCTTGGGGGCATTTCCAGCAGATAGAGCACGAGCCAGAAATTGACGCTGTGCACTTACGTGCCTCTCTAAGATGCAACTACAAGACTGAGCGCGAAAGAGTAGCGCCGAGCTCTCAAACAACGGAGATGGATACAACATGTAAGATCACAGCAAGTCTGGCCGCGGAAGCTCCGGGCATAGCGGCAGGAGTAAGGCCAAACTACCCATTTGTGAGTGGGGGAGGACGGGAGCGGAGATTCCCGAAGATTGTGGCAGGAATGACATCTAATCTAATCTTTCACGTTTTGGCTCTAAACCCCCGAAGTGGATCTATAGAGTGTCCGCGGAAACAGTAGTTGAGAGGGCAGTAACATAAAGCTCAGCTTGGAAAAAGGATTCAGTGGTGGTTAATTGGTTTTACGGGATCTGAGCCACGGATGTAGAGGCCTGTCAGGCGGATGTATTGCCTGACCGCCTTTCCCATTGGCACTTTATCTGTGGAGAGGTGTGATTGACTCATTTGCTGCCTTAAAGGCCGACAGACCCGGCCGAGGAGACGGCTGAATGGGTGGAGTTGCGGTGAAGTCATGACAGATGCCAATCCGTCGTTTCTGTCTATCAGAATGAAAGACCCCCTTCTGCAAACACTTGTGCAACACTCCTGCAACAGATGTTACTGAAATTATCTATATGAAGGAAGCTAACAAAGATAAAAGTCCCTAAAAAAAACTTGTTTGTCGTCTTTGTGTCTCGCCCTGTTTCAGAGCGGTGGACGGAGTGGTGACGGCATTTTGCAGGGGAATAACCGCTACAGATCGTTTCTTGGCAAAACTGACTTTCCCCATCAAGGCCCGGAGGAGTAGAGAGGACAACCTTGATGGCTGCCCTGGCTAGACCAATACCCACAACAACCGAGACTTTTCGCTGCATTTTCCTCTTCCATATGAGACTGAACTACAAATCGTACCATAACTCCCTTTTCAGGCATCTGCAGGCCTCTGAAATTTTCTGCAAGGCTGGTGCCCATGCTTTGTTGTTCATTTGTTTCGGTGCTGACATTTTTCTTGCTTACCCGATCGGTGTCCCGAATGTAGCCTTCAACATCGACCATTTGCTCCGTTTGAAGATTTGTCGTCGTTGCGTTTGTGAAAACACATTGCTTGAGTCAAAGACGAAGCCAAGTCTACTCAGCCCCTTCCACGTCGTCGCCGTTGTTCAATCACTGATCGTCACTTCGATGTTCAATTCTGAGGGTGTGCCATTGACAGACCTCCAAGACTACCAAGACTGGCGCAGTGTGGGTAAGAAGAGAACTTGACCTGTCCACGCGGGAGCTACCATTTCGACGATCCACAGCGAACAGGAATACCAGACGGCACAGTTACCAGAAGACAGGAGAGAGGAATGTAAACAGCGGCACAGCCTCTCTGTCCTTTGTTTACTCTTCATCCACAACTCAAAGTCATCAAAGCGAACTTGAATTAAATCTGAATGACAGAACTGGCTCGTAATTACATCAACGTCACGGCCCATAGCAAAGAAGACAAGAGCCGTATACGTCTTCCCGCAACCACTGCTACGAACTCCAGCACTTCCAAACGAAGCCGATACCCACAATCATGTCGTTCGACACAATCGACGCCATTAATCATTATCCGACTGACACCGACTCTCAAAATATGCGCGATGCCTCTAAACTCGCCTTGAACATTGCACCGCAAGCACATTATAACTTCAACTCATACAATGCACAGCAATTGCGAGACGAGAGCCCGAGTAGGAGCATAAGCGGAGACGACGAGGACGACTATGCAACACCTGTCTCAGCTTCCACGCCAAATTCGAGACAAGAAAGTAAAGAGGATATCAGCGAGAGAGCAACCCCCACGACACCAGAAATTATGGACAACGAAGCCAGTCTACCGTCCCAAATACAGGATCTCCGCTCAATAGTCATGCCAACGCCGCAGCCATTTCTCGACGCATTAGAAGAAGAAGTCAAGCCGCCGAAATACAGTTCTTTTCCGTCCACACTTTTCGCAGGAACACACTCCGCGCACACCAGAATTGAGACGCTTAACGTGCCCGGCACCGAGAAGCTGCCAGAGTATGCTACGGATATCCATCTGAGTAATGTCTTCATGCGCAAGCGCGAATTCATAAACCTTAACATGCGCTCTTCCGATCGCTCGTGGAACCGCACTTTGGTAGAGATCCGTGGAACTCATCTCAGCATGTACTCTTGCAAAGCACCACTTTGGAACCCTATCCCATCACGTCCAGATTTAACGTCTTCTGTGAAGAAGGGAGCACTGATGAAGAGCTACAATCTTGCTCACGCGGAGGTCGGAGTAGCTATGGACTACCTCAAGAAGAAATATGTGATAAGGCTCAAAGTGGAGGAAGAGCAGATGTTGCTGCAGTGCACGGAAGTGGAGACGTTGATTGATTGGATCGAGAAATTGGGTTGGGCAATTGGTTGCGCATTGCCATTAGAAGAAGACGAGCGTGAGGAGGTCCTGGAAGTGACCCTTCCTCGCGGTCGTGGTAGGCGTCGCCGTCGCAGAGAAATTGTTGGAAGCACAGCAGACGTGGGTGAGGAAGACGCAGGAGCAGCAGGAGAGGAAAGATTGCGCCGTCACAGGTCAACACAGAACTCGGATGACGAAATCAACCTTGCAGACATTGCGCCCGATGTTCCAGATTCCAGTTTACCATCTCCATGTCTCTCACATGCAGCGGGACCCAGATTTGGAAGACCGACGATGAGCTATAACTCCCACTCGTCGGTCTCGTCGTTCGCCACTCCACTCGAACGTTCTCGCGCTTCAACGCCAGCACCGAGTTCTCACCCAAGAGGGGAACGGATTACAGTCCAAGAACTGCGCTCGCTGTATCCTGATCTATACGCAAACACTTCGCCGGCAAACAGCAGAAGTCCAACGCCAGCACCACACAATCCGGCTGGCCCTGGAGTTGTGCCGAACTACTTCGACGCTCCTGTACGAAGGCCTGCGGAATCCCACAGCCCTCCACCGCCGAGTCGGAACGGTCTGGCTTGCTACCCTTCCACACTAAATACTTCGGCATTAGATGTCCAGACCACCACCGAACCCCTTGTACCAACGTCCTCTCGTCGAGGCAGATCGAACACGAAGAGCGTCTCGCTTCAAAATCCTAATATCGACGCTGACGGAAAATGGGCGCCAATCTGCACTTGGACTCTGATGCACGACCAAGCCTGGGCCAATAAATGTTTACCTATCCTTCTGTCGGAAGCGAGGAGGAAAAGCCCGTTCGTCGTCATGAACGGTCGGAGGTATTTCATCAAGATCGGGCCGAAGAATAAGCAGGGTGTCAGGAAGAAGTTGTTGGAGAAATGGGTTGGCGAAACATTCTGGGTGCTCCCAGACGAGTGTATGGACACACCACCGAGCTACGAGGAAGCATTGAGGAATTGAGGAGAGGGTGTCGCGGTGCAGGAAATCCACAGAGGATATTGTTTTGCGACGAGGCCACGGATGTGGTATAGAGATGATATTTGGCTCAGCATTGAGCTTCGGGCAGGCGTCACAAAACAAGCGAGGATAGCGTTATATCAGGATGGGCGCGAAACTAGAGGGAAAGGCGTCCGGCCGCAATAGTTTGGCATTTGGTATCAAGACTAGCATTGCTTTCAGGAAGCCGTGGCACTTCATTATTTGGCCACATTACGGCTCAATTTGCTTTTGATTTTGGTTCGAAATAGCTGGCATATTGTATCTTAGCCATGAATCAAGCATATTGAGATAAGATTGATAGTTTTTCTGATAATGTGTAAAGTTCGACTTATTGAACCTATCAAAAGATAAATTGGATGAGCATAGTATCCAGCAACTATCTTTAAATGTTTCTGAAAACAACTTGAGCATGCATTACTGAACCTAAATTTAGCGAGGCCAGCGATACCAAGCCTTGTGGAGAAGGCTGAAGCAAACGCGATCCCTGCTACCCCGAAAGCTTTGACCCACAGCGGCATCATTCTGGAGGCGCGACAACCTGCGAGCTTCAAACCACAATCGCAAACTACTCTAAACACACTTGTCTTCACCACACCAACGACCACGACAGCCACAACTTATTCAAAGAAGCAATCCCATACCCAATACACACGCGACTCACATAATACATCCACAATGGCCGACTATGCATCCCTCAAGGTCCCAGACCTCAAGAAACTTCTTGGCGAGCGCGCCCTGCCAATCTCTGGCAACAAGGCCGACCTCGTCGCGCGCCTGCAGGAGGATGACGGAAAGAAGTCGGGGTCCACAGGTATGTTGCCCTAACTCACCTGCATCTGGTGCTCATTCCCGTAGCGCGCATGGGTTGGAAGACGTGGCAATTCCGTTACTTCAGTTCAATGCTAACTTCACATAGCCCCAGCAGCAGCCGCAGAAGATGAGATTGATTGGGATGAGGACGACACCACTGCCGCGAAGCCAGCTGAGTTTGTAGCTGCACCATCTACAGCAACTCCAGAAACCGCACCAGCTACCACCGTACCAGCAGCCGCCGCCGTCGCAGCTGGGGGCCAAGGCCCAATCGACACTCCAGTTAACGTGCCAAACCAGAAGCAAGACATCGATCCAGCCACCACTCACGACCTCAAGGTTTCGGCAACTTCATCTGAGCCAGCACCATCTACCGCATCGACAGAGGCAGAGAAGAAGGCGACGTCAGAAGCTCCAGCAACTGATGCCGGGGCCCCAGCAGAGCCAGAGAAACCAAAGGTCGACTTCAGCGCGGGAATTGAGCTCACCGATGCGGAGAAGGAGGCCATCAAGCGCGCAAACCGTGCCAAGCGTTTTGGTGTCGTTGAGCAGACTGAGGAAGAGAAGAAACTGAAGGAACGCGCAGAGAAGTTTGGTTCACCTGCCGCATTGATCGACGAGACTACAATCAGGACTTTGAACGAGGGTCTGCCAGAGCGCAAGAAGAGAGAGAGGAAGGAGCAGGGTGGACGTGAGGCCAAGAGACAGACTCCGGACCGTGGACAGGCGCCAAAGCAGAAGAACGAGAAGAAGCCACCTGTGCCACTGATCACGCAACAACAAGCACCAAAGACCCAACAGCCAGCGAAGAAGGTCGCCAGCGTGTTGGATGATCCAGTTGAGAAAGCTAAGGCTGATGCTAGAGCTGCCAGGTTTGCCAGCAAATAAGGAGACACCACCAAGCACGACAGGCGATCAACAAAACGGTAAGTTATGGTAAGTCATGAGAGCGATATGCGTTAGCGACCAGCACTTTGTACGGACTCAATCTGGGAGCCGGTATGGCATTGAACTTTGCTAAGCTTTGATTGGGCAGAGCATTGGCATTTTAGATAAATGGTCTCAGATGTTCTATCATGTTTCGCTCTTTCCCAAACGTGCAGTTTTCATGCCTTTGTGGCGCCTTTGTGATTCACGAGTCGACTCAAAAGTTGCAACGTGTTGACTGACTCAAAGATGCAGAATTTCATATAGACGTCAGAAAGAGGCTGTTGCATATTTCTCCGATGTCGCGGGTGAGATTATCTTTAGGTTGGAACCACCAGCTTCTAGAGTTGTCTCTGCACTTGTTGAGATGTAACGCCCTTGCAGGAATGCCTTTTACATTTGTCGCCACGGCCTGCGCGTCTCAACCCTCGCGCCCTCCTGTCCTCCTGATAATTTCCTATCTCTGCTCGATCTTTTCCATCCTCGTCCCTTCCTGTTTGGCCGAAATATCGCCAATTGGTGTCTTCTGAGTATACATTACTTTACGAAGCTACATAGCCAGCACCATCTTCGCTATACTGCAATCAATCGCCCTGAAGCTCGTAGCCAAACTCATCCCCTACATCGCCATCATGCCAGGAAAACGCCGGAACAAGCATCGCTCTGCGCGGGCCAACTTCAACAACGGCGCGGACACCTCCAATCCCAACTCCACGGGTGTTAACAACCCTACCGTTGCGCCCACCGTCCACCCTAACTCCACAACTTTCCAGCATAACAGAGGGAACAACCGGCACAAGCCTTACGCGCCCAATCGGCCTTCTCCGCTCCACGCCTCCATCGTTTCCAGCCCACCACGGTCTCCTTCTAATGCATCCTCACAACGCTCCTCAGCTCGTACACCCAACCGCTCACAACCCAACCGCCAGTCGAACACCATTACAAACGGTCACCCAGCCCTACCTCCCAAGTCCCCAAAACGCTCTCCTTCCTCCGCCACCCCGCTAGACGAGCCCGACCACACAACCCACGCCTTCCGCCACACCATCTTCACCGCCCCTTCTGGCGTCGCAAAGCGGCGCATCTCCCTCTCTATCTCCCTCTGCCGACCGAGAAATACTCTCAGCCAGCAGCGGTTCAAGAGGCAGCTACTCCAGGCTGTCGAGAATGCGAAGACGGGGATCGATGGGCTGGATTTGCAGGCTACGTTTACTAGTTGTACAAGCGGGAGCGATGATGGAGTTAGTGATGAGGATGGGGATGAGGAAATGAGTGCGCACGATGAGAATGCGGCGGGCGATGATTGGGAATGTGCGGCTTCGGCTCCTGTGGCTGTGGCTGTGGCTGGGGGGCTGGGGAGTCCTCCGCTGGCGGCAAATGTTGGGGCTGGTGATGAGTGGGGGGCCCCGGTGATGAGTGGTGCCCTTGACGGTGGAGCGAGTTCAGATCGGACATCGACAGCTAGCCCAAAGGATATAGATCGCGGATGCGTCGACACTGTTAATGAGAATGGCGTGGTAATCTGTAGGATGCAGTGGGAGACCGTGCGGACAAACTATATTGGTTCGAAGAGAGCGTGCAAAGTGCCGCCCATTGGCCCATGTGGATGGGGGGACGACAACTTAGGGGCGAGCTGCGGCGGAGTGCTGGGCAGCAGAGGATGGGGTGGTGGGAACTTTGCGGCGAGGAGCACGTCTTGGTCTTATGGGCCGAGAGATACCAACGGCGACCTTATGCCATATGACGAGGTTACGAACATTCTGTGAGTAATTGCGGCCCGCAAGTATCTCATAGCGGCCATTCGAGACACGATCTAGTGGAAAGAAATCACGCATAACATTGCTATTGAGACATACTCGTTCGGGTTGTTGCCAAAGGCTGGAGAATGCTGCAGCTTCAGCTGGGACGCTAGCCCTGTTGGCTTCTACGCGGCGATGGTTGAGCGAGGGCAGCGACAAATGGCAAGAAACGAAGCGGGACCGCCGCCCGCCTCAGGAAGTTGGTGTTGGACTGCATCGACGATTACTAACAAGCAATGTAGAACAGAGAAAGATGGCGCTGAAGGATGAAAAGGATATAAGGTGGAACTACAGGCATGTGACATAAAGGGCAAACTAACCGAGCATAGAAATGGAACACAAATCCCACTGTATGTGTGCTTTCGAAAGCCAAGATAGTTTCGTACTATAATAATATTTGTGGTTCTCTACGACGTTCTTGTACCATGGTCCCAGCTCCATGACCGACCTGTCGTGATTCTGCTGTCCTACCCAAGTCCAAGAGAAGCCAATGCCGAGGTGAGCAAAGGCTTTTGTAGCCACTGTCCATCCAGCCTCGGCGCACTCTGCGTCAGTCACTCCTGCTGCAAATGTTGTTGTGTGGTAGAGTGGAGTTACGGCCACCATGGTCATCAGGAGAGGATCACTCTGGATCACGGGTTCAATATTCTGGAGATAGACAGGATTCGCATAGAAAAGGGCCATGCCGGGGTGGCTACCGAATATCGTGCCCTTCTTGTGTTGCTTGAAGCGCGTGGGGAGGTGGGTTATGTATCCTATATTAAATGCACTGTCGTAGAGTTTCCCTTCCCTCTTGGCCGCCTCATGGTACTCAAGTGACGCTTTGACAAAGCCTCGGATATTGTCCCGAGGGGTCTTATTCTTGTAGCTTGTTCTTGTGGCATGCAGGTACGAGACCATGGCCCCTGTCATCGACCTCGATATCCATCTGGTCAACATCGTGTCTCAATACTTGATTCTTCTCCTCGTCGAGATACTCTAGCATTGTCTTCAGAAGCCTGATCACAACATCGATGGATTCGCGACCCTCTCGGGTGGCAAACCCTGTCAAGTAGATGTGGGCGATATTAGGAGGCCTGCGAGTGCCGTTTTACAAGTCTTCTCTCCCAATCGGCAACGGAAGACAACGGATCTCCATTGACGACAGCATGCAGAAGATTTGGATTGTCTGTAGCAAAACTGTGGATTGGACGGACGCGGGCATCGAACGTTCCATGGTGACGCATCTGAGCTACCCATAAGCGCATGTTTGGGTCCTCCAAGAGAGTATCGACAACTCCGAAAGCACATGGACATTCGAGTCCAGGATGCTTGACCGATGTTTAATCTGTCCGAGGTCATGAAACCTTCCGGTGCGTTGTATTTCATGAAGGCCCTCCATCTTGCGACGCTTGATCGACACGCCACTTCCGCCTTTCGTCTCTTTCGCATGGAAAAACCCGTTAGGTTTCCAGTGTCCCAGTCTTGCAGCATCACTCTCAGCGGCTGCACCACTAAGATCACGATTCATTTCCAAAAGATTCAAATCCCGCCTACCAGAGCAAGGTAGGTAACGAGAGGCAATGCTAGGGGGAGAGGGAAGAGGGGATAGTGTTGAAGGTATGGAGAAGAGAAGAAGAAGAGACGAAGAGAGAGAAAACGGGTTGGAAGGCGGTGGGTCGTCGGGACCACTAGCCGCAGAGCTAGTGGTCGTGGAAGGAGTTGCGAAAGGAGTCTTCACCGAAAGATTATGCAATTACGCCATTCGTACGACTGTATTCGGTTGGCTCCTTGCGAGATGTGCTGAAGGGTTATATCTTGCAACAATAATACAGGCACATGACCTCAAGGCAACGCCACCATCACTCTTCCTTCCATTTGTTCACTACAAACAAGGATATTCAAAACATCTAAAGCAAAAAGTCAGCGCCAGTCCTTCTTCAACACCATTTTTCCATCCTGGTATCCCAACCGTTAGCTCCTTCGCCATTCCTTGTACCTAACACCACAAAGAAATGAGAGATTTGAAGAACTTAAGTCGCAACACCAACCTCCTGAGTCTTCACCGTAATTGCATCACTATTCCCGTCTCCCAACCGACTATCCATGTCCCTCCCTCTACTGTCACCTCTTGGTCCACCTTCACTTCTTTCACCAGCCGCACTTGAGACACCACGACTCATCCGTTGGCTGCTCTTTTGTTGTAACTCAACACCGTGCTCGAAGTCCGCAGACTCGGCATCCTCGTCGAGCGAGAGCGGCTTCTCGTGCTCCCAGAACCTGCCGCCGTTGCGGGCGGCGCGAAGAAACCATGGGACGTGGCCTTTGTGGGGTTTGTCTATGGTCTTTAGCATTGAGGCCCTAATAATGTGACAAACTCGTGGAGATGGAACATACAGGTCCAGTACTCTGCCATATCAGCGTCGGGTGGCATAATCCTGCCTCCGGACATCTTCTTAGTGATCCAGATCAAAGTGTTTAGGCTGGTGTGCGCCATCATGCCAGCAATGAGACCATAGGCGACGGAGTACGATAGAGGCATGAAGGCGAGCGTGACGAAGGCTGGGACAGCATCGCCGATGTATGCCCAGTTGATCGAGGTTACTTGACGCATCATCATGCATCCGACCTGTTGTGGTCAGGGAATTAGCCGGAAAGCTCACAAAGGGGCTCGGAGAGTTTCCTGAAAACTCACCAGCACGAGTGTGCACCCAGTTGCCCAAGGAGGTGTGCTAGCATATATTGGGCCAAAGAAGAGAGACAAAAGAAAGCAGGCACCGGTTGTGATAGCTGTGAGTCCAGTCTTGCCACCTTCCGCTACACCTGCTCCAGACTCCACGAAAGCGGTTACAGGCGAGAGGCCAAACAGCGAGCCGATCGAGATGCAGGCTGCATCGGTGCAGTACGCAATCTTGCTCCTTGGAAAGTCGCCAGAATCAGGATCAACGACTCCGGAGAATCTTGCCATGGAGTAGAGAGTCGCAGTACAATCGATAATGTCGACATAAAGGAACGTGAAAAGTGCCAGAGCAAACTGAGCACCTGCTGCAGATACGTCCCAATATTGGGCATTGAGTATTCTCTTGATTGGGTGGAAACCAACAACTTGTTTGAAGTAATCCCATCTGAACTCTCCCTCTGGAGAGTTGTCAAAGTATGTGAAGGGTGTTGAAGGTGACCAACTGACGATAGAAACTGCTGTAATGCCGATGACGATGGCGAGTTTGAAGCGGTAAGCCATGAAGTAAGTTGTCAGGATGCCGCCGAGAAGGATGCCGATCCACACCTGTCATTTCCTGTTAGATCTGTACTGTATCGAGGGGTTTATGTAGACGTACCCTAGGACTAGTCATAGCATGGCTTTCACACACGCCACTAATTTTGTTGATATACTGCTCAGCACATCCCGCGATCTGGGTTGGTGTGTCCCTTCCACCACCACTAATTGCGCCAATACCCGCAGTATGACCCAGCCCAACAGTGGTTAGAAACAGCCCGATGCCGACACCAGAAGCTACTTTTATGGAATTCGGGATGATCTTGACGAGCCACTGGCGCAGGCCGATAAGGGACAGAAAGACGAAGACGAAGCCTTCGATGAAGACTGCGATGAGCGCGAGTCGGTAAGGAACGGGGCCCTCGCCGTTAGTGCCGACAACTTGGTAGGTGAAGTATGCATTGAGGCCCATGCCAGGACTAAGGAGTCATATTAGGGGATGTTGCAAGAATGGCTTAAGATGTGAAGCGAGTGACCTACCCAAGCGCAACTGGTAGGTTGGTGAGGAAGCCAAATGCCATTGACGATATTCCTGCTATCGCCGCTGTTGCCGTGACAAGATCTCGCTTTATTTCTGAACTCATTAGTTGAGCTCTTACAATCAGTGCTGCTGCATAAGCATACCGAGCTTGCAGAGGCTATATGCGGCGTCGTCAGCGACATTTTCTATGGCGGGATCGCGAACACATGTTCCTCCAGTCTGCGAAATGAGCGTGGACTGCCTTGGTCAGTTGGTCCTGAGAGACTGAGAGCATTGGTTGCTTACATTGACTGCTATGATGTATGCCATGGTAAAGAAAGTTGTGAGTCCAGCTCGAATCTCGTTGAGGAACTTTGCATTCTTGCGCTCACGCTCCTGCCAACTGGTTAGTCGGCGGTTTCAACATTACCAACTGCCCTCTTACATGGCCAGATCCATGAAGCCTAAAAACTCGTCCAAACGTCGAGGGCAAAATTCGGTCATCCACCTGCCTCAACGCTTCCCTGGCAGATTCGGACATCTTGTCGACGTCTGAATGGTACAGTTGTTTAATTGATCATCCAACGGGTCAACATCCAGCAATTCAGCAATGACGGACAAGTTGCACAAGAAACGGCAATGCAGCCGGGAGAGATGAGTATAAGAAGACGGGGTGAAGAAGTTTTAATCTATCATCTTCGCATCGAAGCAATCTATGGACGACGCGCAAGATGATAATTTTGAATTGACAAATGAATTTGATGGCAGAAAGAGAACACAGAGATGCGGGCAAGACGTCCATACAGGGATACAGAAACGTTTCCTGAGCGAGATTCGGATGGACCATCCATCAATCGCTTGTCGGGCCCTGGTCTGCCACGAGCTGATCGAGGGCGGCCTGGTAGTAGCCATGAGAGTTCTCCGCCGTGACCGGCCCAGATTGGTTCGAAAGGTCGGAAGTGACGAGAGTTGAAGTTTGAAAGTGAGAAAAGAGATAGCAGTCAATTCAGGGCCCCAGATGAGGATACTCGCCATGTACGCCGTACGACAATCGAGATGCAACATGTCGCGTACATCCTGGTACAGCTCTTGAAGAAGAATAGCCGCTGGTGTCGTTAGCTGCCTGGGGTGCCATTGGTCTATTGGGCGCCAACTCCTGTATTTTGTGATGCCTCACCTCACGGTTGTGCACCTCAAGATTTCTTGTCGGCTATCCATGTCGCAAATCACGAGCTGTTGGTTTCTGTCGCACTCGGTCTCACGCCTCAGTTTGAAGATTTCCATGTGGTTGAAGGTGCAACTCTGAGCGGAAGATAACAAAATGACGATGGAGAAGTGAAGGAAAACGGCGACAAGGTCCTTTCGTGTGAGGTGAACTTGCGCCGGTCATGCGTCAAGAAATTGGAAGATCAAAACGAGGACGGGAGGAAACGAGTGAAAAGCGTGGCGAAAACGAAGCTGCAGGGCGCCGACAAGCTCGTGGTAAAAGCGCAGTTTGTTGGTCATAGAGGCCTTACCCGTCGGCTTAGGACGTAGAGTTTGGGCAAAGTTTCCTAATCTCCTGCGATTGGGATATGTGGTGATGGTATTGATACTGAGAGCACGGAGCACCAGAATGTTTGCTGCTTCAGTTGCGGGTCAAAACAAGGTAGTATTGATGTTGCGAGAGTCAGAGTGAGAGTGATATGTCGTTTTGGTGTTTCGTGACGCGAACGGCGTCCAAAAGTGAGAGGTGGGAGGTGGGAGGTAAAATTCCGAGATGCCATGCTGCGTGTTCCGTGGTTGGCACTGAAGCTCAGAAGGTCTGGAGAGACTTCAGGCAGGCTGAAAAGTGAGAGGTCGGGCAAAAGTGAAGTAGCGAAGAATTGACTTTCAAATGCCACTGCTTTCCCGTCGCGAGAGAGAGAGAGAAAAGAGTGAGGGAGTGTGAGAGAGTCGAGGTGTAGAAAGGACCAAGGTGGCCAGAAGTGAAGTTGGGAGCATTGATATGCAGAAGTCACTCGAGAGAGAGAACTGCGTGGGAGAGAGAGAGTTGGGAGGGAGAGACAGTTGGGAGGGAGAGAGGGGTGGGAGAGAGAATGACGTAGAAAGAGAGACGAAGAGGGAAATCAGGTACCTTTGCATATGCTCGCGACACTCCTTTTGTCCACAATCGGCGAGGAGAGGAGGAGAGGAGGAGACGAAGAGAGGAGTGAGCAGTGAGCAGTGAGCAGTGAGCAGTGAGCAGTGAGCAGTGAGAAGTCAGGAGTCAGGAGCCAGGAGTGAAGTCAGGAGTAAGAAAAAGTCAGGAGTGAGAAAAGGAAACTGGAAGGAGCAAGAAACGACACTCACTGAAGCACCTCGCACATGCTCGAGACACTTATTTTGGCCATAACAGCTCTTGTGTTTGCTTCATCTATGCCAGCTCTGCCAAGCTTGAGATGCGACGAGAGAGGGTGTCCTTGGACGACCATGGCTTGGCGATCCGATCACCTCACTCATCCCTCGCCGCTACTCTGCCAATATCAACGAAGTCGTCTGCTGTCACCACCTTGTTTATCGATCTGATCAAGGGCACGATCATGCAATTTCTCCTTGCCCACTATGCTGGGATGCGGGTGAAGCACAAAAGGCGGTTCCTCTGTCCATATCACGCGAAGACTACTACTGTCCATGACCTTTCAGGAGATGGCCGGTGTTGGTGATGCGGATGTGACAGTTCAGCTCGTTGTACCCAGCCCCTGTTGATAAGCCGGTTATGTCGAAAATAGGCGTTGGTGATTGGTAGCTCTAGAGGTATTTTTCCGTCGGAAACATCTCATTAGGTCCAGACTCGCTGGTCAATCGGTTAGTCTTAGCGTTGACTTCAAGATCTGTGCATGCACATCAAGATGTGCACCAGATCCCGAGTTCCCCAGTTAGAGCACTGTGTGAAGCATCAAGACAGGCCACCGCGGTCTGTGTGTTTAAAGGCTACTTTTTCTGCGTTATTGTTTCTTCGTTATCGCAATACCACCCTGGAAAGGTCTTTTCGCAGCGATTGTCTGTTTTTGTGACTTGCGCATGAGGATCACAGAATCACAGAATCACAGAGCGGGACAGCCGCAAGATGCCGCATCGAGGCTTAAAGATGTCGCACTTTGCAGCACAACATCATATGTCACCGCTCATCAACTTTTCCATACCAAACAATAGCCATGCAGCACATCCCTCCACGGGCCGAAATCAGAGCTACTACATCGATAGCATGCTCCGAATGCAACCTGTTGGAGAGCCAGGAAGTCCAGGACACCATTTCGTGGAGCCTCTTCTAGTACAAGCACACTTGGCTCTGATTCGGTAGCATTGTACTCGATCTCATCTGAAGGCTAATGCGGATCAGGGGCGGCGTCGCCTCGAACGGAACGGAAACATCCTCTCTTCCAGAACAATTTGCCAAGAGATGTGTAACGGCGGCACTCAACCTGCATCCAGGGGAAACAAAGCCCTGGCCAGCTACAGGAGCGACCCAATTAATTGTCTGCGTCTCCTCGTTATTTATGGAACCCACGGTGAATCGGACACGGTTCAAACCATCGTCTTGAGCTGCTAGCCTTCAGACCCTTGTCATCCCAATCTTCCCGCCGTCAAAATAAACCATGTCTTTTGCCTCCGCAGCCCTCATGATTTGAGTACTCCGTCCGAAGGGAGACGGCAAAGCAAAGTTTACATGGGAGGCTGCTAGAAATCTTGGAGGGTAGATGATAAGGACAAGGTGTGCTCGCGTCGACATACAGGATCATGAACACTTGATACGCTGGATGCCAGTATTCAGAGTCTCATCATTGTGATCGTAACTCTATCCCGAACTGGCCCCCATGTAGACTTTGTTCCGCAGTCTCCGTAGGGATTACTATCTTCACTTCATCGAAGCTCTATCTTCCCATCATGGTATAACATTATTTCCTTTCAGTCCTGTCGTGCACAGCACATATCCTTACCTCAACGCCTCCTCTAGTCAGCGTGGTGGTAACGCTTCACGGCTCCTCCACGTGGGATACAAAAGTCACAAATCTCCGTGTTCCTCCCACCTGCCTCGAACTCGAGCTTCGGAATATATGACGTTTCGCCCTTCACCGTCAGCCTGACTTTGTGAGCTCCTACGCTTCTTCGCTGTTGGTTTTTGTTTCCGTTGGCTGTTTGATTTCTGTTGGCTATTTGTTATACTTCGTTCTGTAACTTCGACATGTTTGACGTCTCCTGGTCAATGGAGCAGGAGACCGTCCGCTCGCATCGGACGAAGAAGGCGACCAATCCTAAGCCACTGACGTCTACCAAGCCGCCAAGTCGAACGTTGTTAGTGAGCAGTGCCTCAAGTGGTTCGTCTATGAGAGCGCCGTCGACTTCGTCAAAAGGCATGTCCGCACTTGGTTTGTTTAAGAGGGATAAGAAGCAGAGCTGGAAATGGAAGGAAGTGGGTCGAGGAGATGCTGCCAGTATAGCCTCAAGTCGGCCATCTACCACGGCGACAACTACGACGGAAGGATCAGAAGAGGAATATTCAGAAGGTGAAGACGAGGGCCCGCGAGGGAGAGTCCAAGGCCCAACATCTTACTCTCGTGATGGCACAGTTATTGATGACAGCTGTCAGTCTTCTATACTCTCGTCTGCAGGTAGGTCACATCGCTGGCGGTCGCTGTTCTTGATCCGCGAAGAGGCCTAACCTGCCCAGACTCCATCTCTTCAACCTTCTCGCCATGGAGTACTGCATCTTCGGCATATTCACATCCCTTCGATGTAGCTGCAAAGCATGAATTCCAGCCCATCAACCGGCATTCCTTCGTCATGCGGACCACAGAGGTGACAACCACCTCCAAAGACGTCGCTGCGCTTCAAGCTCCCCTAAAAGAGGTTCATATATCCTCTGATGCTCCGAACCATTATCTAGATTCGGACTCTTGCACAGAAACGTAAGCCCTCATTTGACGACCATCTGTTGGTGTTTGGAGCACACGATGCTAATAATGCAATAGTAGCCCACCACCAACGTCTCTCCGGGATAAATCTACCATGCCATCCTCGTCAAAAACTGCCTCGGACAAATCACGCCCTAACACTGCTCGCTTGCGCACACCACAGTCTGTTTCTCCCGTAACCCAGAACTGGCAGCCACCGGACAATCGGGCCTGTCCTCGGCCGGGTTCACCTATGTCTATTGCCCAATCTGCTGCCACACGGCAAGTCCAAAAGTCGACACACCTATCACATCAAATTAAACGAATGACGTCCACATCTGCCAAGATTATGCTGGAGAGGTTGACGGAGGAATGGACACAAGTCACTGATGCGGACTTTTACAAAGACCTCATGGATACTGCTTCCTGGCGGCACACTCAAACTCATGCTCCTCGATGCGACGCCCGTGATCGGCACAATGGGCACTCTTCTCAAGTCCTGGCTGACAAAACACTTATGCGGCAGCCTGGAGAAACGCGGACGTCTAATCGAAGTCCGGAAGCGCATGGCAATCTACCTTCTTGACGCCGGCTTCACCGGCTCCGAAGGCGATCTCAAGATTTCCTTCCGCGCCGCCCAGAAGGAATTCAGTAAACCAAAGGTTCCAAAGGTCGACAAAAACGGAAAAGATAAACATGGGAATATGGTCAGCTCCAAAGACATTGCTAAGGCGGAGAGAGAATTAGAAAAGGCGAAAAAAGAAGAGACCATGCATAGACTTAGCGTGGTTGTGGGCAGACAGCTATGGAAGGAGCTGTGGAGTCCGTATGTGCTAGGTCATAAGTGGTGGTGGGAAGATGAGAGGATCGTCGAAGAGTGTAGAGGCCTCGGGACGAGGTGGGAGGGAGTTGTGGTTGAGGCTGTCAAGAGAAGTTAAGGTTGTGCTGATGCTGAGGTAGTAATGATGTATATTGAGCGTCGAAATGCCCAGTGTCTGAATGAAATCAGTACATGTGTGAGAGCTGATCTGGATACCATGGTTGATTCGTAGACTAGTTTAGCGGTAAAAGTCATTCTTAGATATTCCGGTTCAGACTGGGCTTTATAAGCCGCCAATATCGGCATCTGTCAGTAATAGAGACGTCAGCTAGATGTCACTTGTACTGTGGATTTGAGACCACCGATGACACTGAAGTCTAGCAAACTGGTTAGCGGCCGTCTAAGGTCGACCCAGCTCTCAAGCTAAGAAATATGTGCTGTCATGTAGCTCTGTTTTGGGACACCTTGTTGGCTGAAACTTCAAGGCGCAAGCTTTCGTCTGCGCTATACGGTCACAGAGTTACTCCTTTAGCCGCATTCCGAGCATATTCGAATAATACACTATTATAGTCTATATTTGTAGCTTCGAGCTAAGGAATACATTAACCTCACTGCCCTCGTTCGCTTTCCATCCTTCCTCTCAAACTCTTCGCATCCTCAAGTCAATAGAATCCTACACAATACCATCATAAACTTACAAGAACCAATATCTATGCTATCCAACACATCGCACCAATGAATCAAGCATACCTCCACGGACGTCTCTCAAGAGTCAACCACCAATCCCTCGAAATGTTCCGAACACCACTCAGCAGGCCAACGGCCCGCATCCAACTTACTCGGTAAGCGTATGATATTCGCTGGTGTCGGTGGCCGTACACTCTTGAAGAAAATGAGAGGGGGTCCGGGGTCCAGACCAGCATGATCGGGACTAGGGCGACGAAGAATAAGATGCAGGTAGCAAGGAATGAGAGGGTCATTCGGAAGAAGCGCACGGCTGGAGATGAGGAGTTCTACGAGCAGTGTGGCGTTGGGTAAGAGGCAGATGGAGTAATGATGAGTGGTGAAACGTATATGCTGGGAGTTGTGCATGTGCCCGGCAGCGTTGCACGGATACGTAATTGAGGTAGGTCCTGAGTGTCGATGGGTAGGGTAGATGTTTTTGAAAGAATATTTGGGCACCTACCCCAAACCACCCCGGTTATTGACACGTGACTTGTATAGTGACAAGTTGTAGCATAAACGATTTTGAAGTCAACGGAAAACTGCTAAGGAATTATCAACAGGTAGAGGAATACTAAAATGGCCACAATCAGCTTTAAACTCCAAGTTTGTAAACAACAACCCTCAAACTCAGGTAAATTGCCTCGCTTAGCACTCCTTGTTAGGACGGATGACCTGGTCAAATGGTCTTGGTAAATAACCGGGTTCTACCTGAATACCCGGTGTAGGTAGGCGAAAGTGCTCGGGTAGGTATATTTACACATATCTGTTTTGAGCAGCCCGGGTATTTCTGTACCCGTGGGCAACCCTGGTGTCCGGAATAGTTGTGGGAGGCTATGGGCGACGCGGTGTTGGGTAAGAGACACAGAGGCAAAGGATGAGGGGTGACTCCCATATATCAGAGTTGGACAAGTGTCCTCATTGGATTGGTTGTGTGCTTGAGACTTGTTTAGTTCGTGTTCTAGCTGCACAATAGGGTATCTCCAACATATCAATTGCATCATCATTCCTCCCTCATCATCATCATTCGTGTCAAACTGTCAACCCATCCCAAATAGTACCAGACTGTTAACCAACAGCCAACCCCTGACCCTGACTGTGGAAGGAAAGCTCATCAATGCAAACAATCTTCAAACATAATGCCCAATGTTAAGTCCAGCTCTGAGGGAAGAATAGGAGAGACTTGCGCCTTTATCATCTCTGACGTGAATCGTTGTCCAGCAATGCTTACTCCACGCTATGTTTCTGCTTAAACCCGCCGAATTAAATGAGGAAACAGCAACACGCCAAGTCGCAGACAAAGAGAAACACAAAACAACTTGAAAACGAACTTGACAAACCGCCATCACCGTGGTCCTTAGGTTGTGGTTCTCCTGATCAACTCTCCCTTCTGCGCGTACGCAACACAAAGCTTGAAGCTCGTACCCCACATCTCAGCCTCCTTTACCATCTTCTCATCGTTGAAAATGCTCCGCTGGGCATCCTTCTCGTAGCACTTCGACCACCACCAGCGGCCAACCTTCGCCACCATCTTGGTGATACCTTCGTCACCTTTTGCTGTCGGGTCCTTCATCAGATCCGCCAGCGACAACTCGTGCTTCAAAGATTTGCGATCGCCACCCTTGCTAGCCTCGCCTTTGCCATAACCGGGTGAGCTGCTTGGTGACGAGACCGCCATCGCCACAGGAACACCGACATTGCAAGACTTGATTGAGGTGAAGCCACGTTTGCCAACCAATTTCAGCACCATGTCGGACATGCTTTGAAGGTTGGCCTCCTTGTGTCTCAGGGATACGGCGATCTTCAGATCTCTGACCGCACGTCTTGTCTTGGGTCCCATGTCTCGCATATCGAGATCAAGTACGCTTATTTCAAGGTAACCGCTCGGCCTTAACACTCTCTTGCCTTCGGCGATGAGGTGACGCATTTGCTCCTCTGAGGCCAAGGTTGGAAAGCGGAGGACAACGATGCTAAATGTGTTGGGCGTAAATGGAAACTTCGCAGAGAGCGAAAGGTGTTGGACCTGGCGGTGGTTCTCAGGGCGAGGAAGATCCGTAGCTGCAGATGTTGACTGCCTATTGTTACTCGGCACCGAAGTCGGTGTAGGAGATAAGTTGTAAAACGTGGCGTCCGGATAAGTCTCTGCAGCATAAAAACTCCAGTCATCATTCCCTAGGCCATCAATTACCAGAATAGAGTGGTGTCTGTTCGGTTCTGGGTCTATGAGGGCGTCACGAGCTGGCGAGAACAGGACGTGGCCGAAGGACAACCATTTGCTGACCGTCATGGACCCAACTCTCAGATTGACCTGCGCAAGAGGCGATTCTTGCTCGGGCGTCTTTGGGATCAAATCTTCAAACTCCTCGTCCCAAATCTCGTCCTCATTCAATGGCTCCTCAGCCTTGGGAACCACTGCAGTGGTACCTTCATAGCTGCTTACCACACCCGAAGACCCGCTAACGCTGTTCATGGTGCCAGCAATCGAGTTCTTGCGTGGCGAGAAGATCAAGAATGGCTTATCCTGCGACTTCTGTGAAGCCTGGGAGTCACTCTCTGTATCTCTTTCAATACTCCTGGCAGGGCTCTTTTCTGGACTTGGACCTTTCGCAATAGAGATGAGATCGGCCATTGCCAGTACAGGAGCAGTTTCTGGAGTTACACTGAGGTGGAACGGACGAGAAAACGACTGCGGCGATGGGTTTGGTACTACCTTTCGTATGGGGTCGACTTGCTTCAGTCTTCCTCTATTGGAAGCCATTTCAATATTGTCTAGATTCCACATATTTGGGATCTCCATGTCTTGACTTTGTTGCGGCTCGGGCGAAAGAGGCTTCTGCTCTCCAATTTTGGGATGTAAGCTAAATGAAGGGTTTAGGTCATGAGATGGTCGCCGTTGGTGACGACTGAGTACTACTTCCGGATCGACCTTTGGTGGTGGTAATGTCCCGAACTGCTGGCTCCACCGTGGCTCGAGGTCTTGAAATTCAGGTACTTCAGCTGTGCGCATGATTTCTTTGAGGCCATCGATTGTTATTTCCTTCTTCTCTCCGTCAAAATCCATCGCGAAGTACGTGACTGGGTCTCTCTCAGCCGCAGTGACAACTTCTGCCTGTGTTTTCTTCCTTTGAAAAAAATGCCATCTCTTGGGCGACGTGGAGCGTTTTGTTAACTTGCTCGGTGCTACAACTCTCGATGGAAAACTTGGGTTATCGTAGAGAGTCCCCACACTACTAGCATTACAATCTTCGGGCCCGGATATCTTGAATGGTGCTGGAGAGTTCAGAGCATGTATCTCTTCCTTGTTGAGCCTGAGAAGAGACCTCCTGACAGCCAGAGATTTCTTAGGGCTCCAGTGATGGTTGTCGCTTTTATCTGAGGCTTTAGAAGCGAGAGATTTCGAGCTTGCAGCCGGATTGTGCCTTATCTGAGGTGGCGCAAGAGTGTAGTCCACCTCGTGGCTGAGATTGGATCTCGAACTGCCATGGCTAAGCTTCGACTCCAGGCTAGGCCTGGCAAGAGATGTCAAGCTTTGGTTGCTCTGCGTTCTGCTCAAATCGACACTGCTATTCTGGTTCTCGACAATACTTCCACCGCCTGCAATAATGACGGGGCTACTCCTGGCAGAAAAAAAAGGATCATGCGTGGCTGTCAAGCTGCTGAAGCTTTCCTGAGAAATCGTGGATGCAGTGCTCAGGCTTCTGTCCCTGCAGCTGAGTGTATTGTTTCGACCGCGGCCACCAAAAGCATATTTGCCATATCCTTCATGGCCAGTACCTGCTGCAGGCCCTTTCCTGGTGATCTTTTGATTCTTCTCTACCGTTGAAACAGTTGGCTCGGAACTCTTTTCACGTCTAGAGAAGAGGCCGAAGCGATGCTTCGTTGTCGAGTTTGCGGTCGATGGAGATGGTGTACGAAGCCTGTTGATTGAAATTGTGCTATCGTTCGACAGTGTTTGGAACAAGCCAAGACCAGCTGGCGCTGGAGCGGGCGTCGCCTCTCGCCGGTTTCCAAGCGGAGGGAACGGCGTAGCTCCTTTCCGTGCGGGTAAGCGAGATGCGTTTGGCCTTGCTTTGGGGGAAACAACGACACCAGCAAGGTTTGACTGAACAACGAGGGTTGGATCAGAGAGCCCGGACAGGTCAGGAGTGCCATCACGACTCGGTCTTCTGGGGGGCATTGCGACCCGACTATTTGGACTAAGAGCATTCTGAGGCAGGACTCTCTCTTGCGCCTCAGTTGCGTCCTTGGCAGTCGCAAGTGCAGTCAGCGGGTTTCCCACATTCAGTCTGCTGGCAGCCCCGCGTGGCTGCTCTGGTGGGCTTTTCGCAGAATGTGGGTTGCTCTTGAACTTCGTGGACGATTTCCGTGGCGGCGGAGTGGGTGGTGGCGTTTCAAGGCGTTTCTTCTTCCTCCTAGCCCTCTCTGTGCCTGCCTTCTTCTCTATATCCCTGACGCTGGAACCAGACGAAGAAGATGCCAAAGACTCTCTTACGACGGACAAACCTTCTGCGTCTTCCGATGCGCTTCCGAGGCGACTCCTGGTGACTGGAGGGCGACTAAAAATCGGGCTCTCCTGGCGTATACGTGGCTTTGCTTGAAATGGC
Organism: Antarctomyces pellizariae; assembly: GCA_010623925.1. NCBI lineage: Eukaryota > Fungi > Ascomycota > Leotiomycetes > Thelebolales > Thelebolaceae > Antarctomyces > Antarctomyces pellizariae. The sequence continues at coordinate 61,762 of WCAA01000020.1, read as the reverse complement.
GGGAGTAATCCTGGAGACGACGTAGGCGTGGTATCTCTGCTGTATGCACCCGGCCTTGGGGACTCGGAAAATCTCATCGAAGGGCTTGCGCTGTGTGTGCTGTAACTGCTGCTATACTGGCTGTTACTGCTCACATCAGAGCTAAGCAGCGGCGCAGACTTGTACCATGAATCGGAGAAGCCATCTGGATAATGCTGCTGATATCTGTCCAGCTCTGGAATTCTCTGCCTTTCCTGGTGGTAAACCGGTTGTGCCATGCTCGTCTCTGCTTGTAATGGCCATTGTGGTGCTATCATCTGCGGCTTGCGCATGTTCTGATGCTGGATGGGCAGTGGTGGTTGCCCGAAGGCGGGCATGCGTTTCAAGCTCTTTTGGACTGGCTTTCGCTGTGGCGGATCTTCGGGTGAAGGTATGTGATACGCCACATGTGGCACTCGGGATCCGATGTTACTGTGGACCGCTGGTTGACGCATAGCGGAAGGGAGGGTCGATTGTGTTGGTGTATTGGATGATTGTGGTAAATTTGATGGGCGTCCATAGATCCTCTTCTCAGCTGGTATCCTTTCCTTTCCAACACCGATCCTTATCGTGCCCATCTGTTTGATATCACCCCTTGGTGCTCTTGTTTGTGGTGTTGCTGTCGCCGTCGTTTGTCTGTAATAATCTTCTGGTTGACCTCTTGGCTTATAGCCAAATCGCAGAGAGTCCATAACGCTTCACAAGCCTGCATGCTCGCCGGTACGTTCGAGAATAGTCTTTTGCCTTTGTTTCTGAGCGCTGATAGTAATTATAGTATGAAAGACATTCAATCTAAGCGTTCTGTGCTCCACTCTAAAGAACATATAAGCTGTTGCGCTTGGGTATCTGCCGTTGCATCATACCACTACCCTAACTATATGGTCTAGTCCGCGAGGACGAGTTTCTTCCGCAAATCTGGATACGATAAAAGATGACTTAAGAGGTGACGTAGAAACGGTGGAGAATTAAGGTAGAATGCTGGGCGCGTTTGAAGTATGAAGAATAGTAATTGCGAAACAGACTAGGAATATAACGAGGAGGGTGTGGTGAAAATGAACAAAATGGCTACGAGACGCGCACAGCCAGGATGGACCTGTATATATGGCAATGTGAAAGTATCATCTGTGGCGGTTAAGGCGATACACATATGTCCCACTCGCCATTCAGACATGGCCTCAAACATAGAAAGCTTATTGGAGGTTCGACGTTAAGCTCATGGAAGTTAAAGACACTTGACGGCTTCTATGTGGAGCAGGCCAGGTTGCGGGGTTGCGGGCTGAAGCGGAGAGACCTCTGACAGGGCGCTTGTTGCTCAACCGCAAGCCTCAAGCGCCCATCGGGAGATGTTGTTAACAGGACGAGGCTGGCTGGAAACACCAGGGATGGTGATGGATCCTTCTTGTTTGTGGCGGAAAGTCCAACCGGATGTGATGTGTTGCTCCTGTCCATCACAGTCAAGAAGGGTCGCACTGCGAATCGTGAAGCGCGGCGATGATGGTGGTACCGACTCACCAACAGGAATCGCCGAGATAGTGTCGTATCCTGTGTACATAAGCGTTGTTATGGCCACCCTGCAGCGTGGAGCAGGCAAATGTTAGAGCAGCAAGCGGACCATCTAGGATCTTGAGCCGCGAAAGGTAAATCGCAAACAAGAAAGTGCTGCGCCCGCGGTATCGCAAGACCGCTTGGGTGGACTGCATAGAGATCAAGGACAACCCGATCATTCACACCTATGACCGGCCACAGTGGAGTGTTAAGGGTCTTTATGTCCAATGGCCAACGAAGACGGCACAGGAGAGGTGGACTCGCTGTTTCGCAAGTCACGATTCGTCGGCTAAGTGAGGTCCAGCTTTTTGATGCTTGTAAGGTTGTGTCTCGGCGGTGGTATCGGTTGGCAGCACGTCCCTATCCTTGCAAGGTCGCATAAAGGGTGTCTTTCCAGCTTGACGCACGCATAGAAGGCTTGTTTGTGTCTCTCTCAAAGATCTGTACACATTGCCATCCGGCGCGGCCGTGTATCGAGTATGGTGAAGTTGCCATCGGGTCACAAGTCTCAGCGCCCAAAAGCCCTTGAACTTCCATTAGCTGATATTGTATTTTCCCTGCTGCAGCAGCGACACCGTTCGCTGTCGGCTTCTCGTGGATACTCCCTCAGAAGGTGGCGTTCTTTAGTCCTAAACGTTTTCTTCACCCGTGAGCGGACCGGTCCCACGGTCTTACCCACACGTTCTAGCCCTTTCAATCCATACCGTTCCATCGGCCAACGCAGCTAGGAGAACGTATTCAACATCACTGGATGGCAAGGCATTGCTCTTTTTCCCATGCTATTTTATCATTCAATCACCGCGTGGGGAGTTGTCATCGAGAAGCTCTTCTAAGGGCTGATTGGTCATGACTCAAAAGTGTCAAAACCCCTAGGGTCTATTTGTGGCCAATCATTGTGGTCTTGGCGCTTCGCCAATATTCATCCATCCCATGGAAATCACACCTCTCGACGACCTCGTCCATTCAACATCGAAACACTATATGTCTCGCTCATTCTCCGAAGTCGAATGCATTATAAAGGGTTACATCTTACAATTTATGGCTTGATAAATGCCTCGCGAGCTTCCAATTGAATCCTTTGCAGACTCTAAGCTAATTCTAGAGGACAAGTCTTCAAAACTCTCTACTCGCCAGTTTTCAAGCAGAACTTGTCTCTTAATCAGCCCCCTGAATCTCATCTTGAACAAGGCCTAAACATGATTAGATTCGACAGCAAGACGTTAATCTGGACCCAATGCGCATCCTTGTGTTCAAGCTCAGCAGTCAACACTCGGTTGCACCTGGCCCAATATAGCTGCGCTCATTGCAACTCTGACCTACTTTGCTTTCCACAGAAGCTTGGAAAATTCTTCGGACGGAAGCTCGAAAGCTGAATCCTGCATCGTTACGATATTCTTTCATGCAGTGTCGCCTTGCGTCTGTGCCTGTGCTGGCTTCACCGACGGAGAGTCGTCACCGCAATTGAGGCGCAGTCAGTCAGTGCATCAACGCCTTACGCCTCATACGCCACAGCTCTGCGCTGGCACTGACTGTGGCTGTTGAACCTTGATTCTCTCGCTTTCAAATTTACTCATGCTGATATCAAGGCTTCCGCGTTTTGGCGAAAAGTCACTGTGTTGGCTGTCTCGCGATTTCAGAACGTGCTCTTTTCTAGGACGTTCAACTGACGTCCCTTCCCCTACATGACACCACACCACCATTTTCGTCCGACACCCACCCATCAACTTTTAAACCGTCCAACCACGAACTACCAGGTCGATATGCATCGTGATTGGTCGTAAGGAGTGTGAAGCGATGTGCGTGGCTCTGCGACCCGCAGGAGCGAAAAGTAACGTGATTCAAGGAGGGCTGTTACGCCCTGTTTCTTGACGTCTGTGTAGCTTCTCATCGAGAGGGTCTGGGCAGCTCGAGACCTCGGGAGAGGTTGCTCGGTAGGAGTTGTGTGGTGCAATCGTGCTTTATCAAACTCGCTCGCTCAGCTAAGTGGGTGAGAAGGACCCGAAGGGCAAGAAGGTGCGTTGACGAAATATCATCATGGAAAGGAACATTGCGTGAGAGTCTCCCGAGAGCGCATATCTTGTCAAACCTCTCCTAATCCCTTATAGCGCGGAGTTTAGCGCCTCTTTCGAAGGCCGATGTCATAAAAAGTGAGACAAGATTTTTAAAAGAATACAGGATAGTTCAGCTCAACTTACTAACAATCATGTGCACATTGAAAAGGGTGAACACAGCTTTACATAGACAGTCAAAAGTCGCTTGACTCGCGCGTGCATGGACGCTAGAGGGAATGGGAGAAAATACTCTTTATTAATTAAAAAGGCACAAGCAGTTCTCAGTTGCAGAAAATAACGTAAGAAGAACCTATACATTCCCTCCTAGCCATTTCTATACTTCTCTTCTGGTTACACTGTAAAATGAGTTAGTTTTGTGTTTGTTTAGAAATAGCGGGTATACTGGTGCTGACATCGCAGAGAAGTGGAAATTGTCTTATGTACATGTAGCTCATGGTATTTTGCTGCTGCTAGCTGCTGCCTGTCTATAATATATATAAAAAAACACGACGTCTATGAGGGTATCACTGCTCTCACCAGATCAAAAATCCCTATGGATATCTTTGATAGCTTCCTCTCTCTCTCATCCGCTCACTCGTGTGTACATCCGTCAGCCATGGGTATTCCATTCGACTGACTGACCTCACCGCTACGTTGAAGGACCTGAACTCCAATGTGTATATGCCGCTTCCCATGTATCCTTCCATATGTATGCCTCCCCTTTCCCCTTCCCGACCAAGGCTCCCAGACTCCATCCAGTCGCCCTAGCTCCACGCAATGCAAAGAAACAACAAATCATAAATCTCTCTCACAGTATGAGAGTCTCACTAGACATCAATCCCTCTTACAACAGTAAGAGCCTTACAAGACCTTAATCTCTCTCAACTGCCAGAGTATTACTAGATCTCATCATAGTCATTCACTGCTCCCCATGTCATTCATACTCGTGCCGCCTCCTTGTTTGCCGCACATGGGCCCAGCGGCACACGTGCAACATCTCAGACGACGCCATTCGTCATCGCCACATCCTGGTTAGCTTCGTGCGCAGCCTCGGTACGGCACCTTTCACACATACAGAAGCCACCAAGACTACCCTCGGCCCACTCTCGCCTCTCTCGGACCGGCAGGTCAATGTCGGTGTAATGGTTCAAAATTTCCTCTCCTTTCGTGATACCGGCTGCCTTGCTTCCTACTCTCGTCTCCCTAGCCCACAGCTTCATCTTTCCTCCCCATTCCCACTGCACGTTGGGATCGCAGTCATGATTCGCCAGACACCAGAGCGGATGGACTGCAGCGACTTCAGGGCGGCCATCAACTCTGGAGTGGCGACTAGAAGCCGTACCACGGAATTTGGCAAACAAAGTGTTGAAGACCCAAAGGTCGTACTTGTCGGCTTCGGCAAAAATGTCAATATCCATTTTCTCCAGCACATGCAGTGGCGTTATAATGTTAGCCTTGAAGCTGAAAGGCAGCGTCCAGATAGGCGGTGGGCCTGCTTTCGGGCTCAATGGCACAACGTTCTTGCTGCTCTCCAAGAAATCACCCCAGATGTATTTCACTTCCTTCAAGTCCAAAGGATGGAGCTCCTGGGTAGTCGCCATGGCGAAAGAGCGCATAAGGAGTAACAGGTATAGCATATCTGGGATTTCGTTGCGTTCGCAGTTCTTCGCAATTGATTCGACAGCCTTGTCGCATACAGCGGGGTGGTAGGTTTGCTGTGCAAGGTCGTGGCATTCTTGCGAGCAAAAGACGGTTTCGCGGCATTCGTCGCACTCGACAGCTTGAGCGTTCTTATCGCCCAGAGCCGGCAACTCGGAAGAGCAACAGTCGCAGAGAGGATTGTGAAATCTGTTGTTGGCGCACAGTACGGAGACTTCGTTAAGGACCGTTTCTCCTGGTGCGATGTCCTCTTTCGCAAATAACCCCAGTTGTTTGTTGGTAGGTACATTGCCATCTTTATCCATCTTCGGTGTGCCATTCAAAAGCGTTGGTAGCTCGACAACCTTGGCTTCGGCCTTTGGAGCTACATTGGTCAGTTCGGCATTGAGAAAGTCAAGAGTCTCGGCCGAGTAGCGGTTGGGTTCATGGTCGTTCCATGGATATGTCTCGCGGCGGACTAAACCTCTGTCAGGGAAGTCTGAGGGATCTATGTTGTCGCTCTTCAGTCGTCTCTGGGCAAGACCCGAAATATACTCCTGCGCCTGCAAAATCTCCTGGTCGCCGGGCGCGGCGTCGAGCCCTTTTATTGTAAAATCCCAAGCGCTCTTGAGGCAACCGCACAGCAGGAGGGAAATGGATAAGGTGCGATAGCAGCGAATTGTTGCGAGCTCCAGCAACTTCTCTTGGTCCACTGTGCCAGTTGCGATAAGCGTTTCGACCATATGTTTTTGTGCGTCGCTGCTGAAGAGATCAAGCAAGGACTTTGGCTCCTCCAAGTACCTCTCCAATGCCTCAGAAGCCAATTCGTGGTATTCGAAACCCTCGTCTCTCACCTCATCAGTGAGCAACAGAGCTCTGTATGCATCGCCGGCAGCTAAGTCGGGATAGCCTAGGTCGCCGTGCACGATGGCGCGCTTAATATATAGGAACAGATCGTATGGATGTTCTTCTAACAGGTTGGTGACCTCAACGCGCGACTCAAGCAAATCCATGGTGGTGTTGTACTGGTGCTGCGCATCTCTGAGACCCTCCTCGTCCGACTCGACGCTGCACATATTGTCGCATTCGCAGATAAGTACGCGCTTAGTCAGTTTCTTTGTGGCGTCGTGTCAGCCTTGTTGTATTCTCAGCCACGACCACCCTACTGTCTGAAGTGCCAGCGGGCCGTCTCTTATCTGAAGTTTCTGCTCTGACGGGCGACCGCTACAGAACGGTGTGGTCTCCTCCAGATGCTTCCGCCGAACAATACATAAGTCGGATAACAACGTCCGGCGAGTGCACTACTTGTTGTGGCTGGCGGTCTAGATCCGTGAGGAGCTCCGAGTATATATATTTTCTAGCTCTCTAGGAAGAAAATTTCTCGATATAATCCGGGGGAGTCTCAGTTGGGAGACTGAAGTCGGTAATTGTCGGATTGCCACGGTATTTTCGTATATAATGATCTTTCGCCGCTATGGGTCGAGAAAAAAGAGTCGAAGGTCGCCGGCGAGAATATATGTGCAACTCTGGTGATCGGGAGCTGAGCTGCCCCTCATTCGATCTGCTGGACCCTGAATTGAGGTGGGGCTCGGGGCCTTCTGACTGCAGGCTAGCAGCAGCAAAATGGCACCGGCTCAGCACCTGTGCGCGGCACCTTTCAGGAGCAAACGTTCCGAAGGTCCATGAGTGGTCGGAAAACCAATAACTCCAGTAATACGGTGTGCGGTGCGTTTTGTTTGTGTGTACGGCGCTCGGGAGACCCTGAAGCTGCGATTAGATAGAGCACTCGTACCATAAAACGCAGAACAGCTTCTCAAAGTGAAAGCTTGCTTTCTGCTGGGTGAAATCTCGACTCTCCTCGAAAGTCTGGCCCGATCCAGCCGTCGATCAGGAAGCATGAGAAGACTTTATATAATGCTACCGCGCCACTGCCTTCCTTGCTGCAGGCAGTGGGCTCAAGCTACCCTATTCGTACTAAACATATTTTCCTACTCTTGGAATGAGATGCGACGACTGACGTCAACGGCTTATGCTAGCATTTTGGCGCTGTCACGCTTTCAATGGGGAGTATCCATATACTGGGGAATCGGAAGAACTATTTCGCTCCCTATCTTGAGCTTTACTGTATTGGCCCGTAGCCAGCGGTCCGCTAGAAGCACCCTCCGACCGACCGTACAGCCGGCTGCCGCCAGCTGCGCAGCCTAGTTGTCGCGCATACGAGTGTTGCTGCATTTACCTGCCTTCAGAATGCTGTTACGGGGTCTGAAGTCTGATGATAATTGAGCTTTGAGGTTGGACCGAGCTAGGGTGGGACACGCTTTTGCGGAGGGGTCTTCGGCATATTTTCGCTCACCTTCAGCTGACAAATACTTCATAACTGATTTCCACTTGAGTACTCTGAGATGCCATATTGCCGAAGCCACATACGTCTTCCACGCATCTCTGCAGCATTACACAACTTTAAACCGAGTACTCCAGTTCCTGCGTTTTTAGCTTCTTCAATACGTTGCATCTCACGGCTCCGCCCAATGTATCTAGCTCCTTCGTGCCTCGCCCACTCGGCGACAAGCCTTACCGATTTTTGGCTCTACAAGCACTTGAAGTCAAATGCTCGCATGGCTACGAGTAGGGTCATCCGTTAATCCGTCGTCGCAGCATTCCATCTCGAGCACAATCGTGGCCACATGGTTCGATTTCCTTGGCGCCGCGACTTCGCTTCCTCTTGCTACCTACAGTGATTATCTATTGTTCTCCTCCAATTCGTTCTATGAATCTTTTACGACTTTATGCGGCCGTTTCTATCTACCTGGAGACATGCCTCATAGCTTGATATCGCTCAACTTGTCGGCATAGAATGCTGGGACAGTCTCTGCATTCTCGGCCTCCCACTCGGCCTTCGTGCTGACTCCAGTCAGCACACATAAGGTCCCGCCGAGACCTCCCTCGACTCCGAACTTGATATCGGTGTTGAGTCTGTCGCCCACCATGCAGGTGCGCTTGCGATCGAATTTAAACTTTCCTTCTATGGAGTCCATCATAGCTTTGCTTGGCTTGCCGAGGGCAATTGGTTGCTTGCCCGTCATGTTCACCAACGGGATGGATATCGACCCCGCACCTGGAAAGAATGTATGATTTGAAGGGAGGGTAGAGTCGGTGTTGGTGGCCAAGAAGACAGCTCCTCGCTGGAGGTACGCGAAGGCGTGACAGTATTTCAAATAGTTGACGTGGAAATCCAACCCAGCCAGGACGATACCGACTTCTGGGTCGAGGGCTGAGCCATCCGCGATGTTCTTGTAATCTTCTGGTGCGATATCTCTTCTGTAACTCTCATCCGTACCACCGATGAACTGCACACCACATTCGCGGAGCTCGTTCTCAATACCAGACTCTCCCAAGACAAACACCTTTGGTTTGGACGAATCGTAGGACGGCGTGCTTAGCGTAGGATTATTTGGGAGAACAGTCGATATGTAAATGGCGCTCGAGTATGCGGAAGCAAAGATCTCGTCGACATTTCCAGGAATTCCCATAGAAGTGAGCTTCTTCAGGTAGTCAGCACGGGATTTTGTGCTGTTGTTGGTAACGAAGATGGTCCGCTTTCCGCGGGAACGAAGAAGTTCGAGGGTGTCGACTACGCCGGGAAAGACGTGGTCGCCGGACCATAGAACGCCATCGCAGTCGAAAAGGAAGTTCTAAGTTATGGTCAGCCAATCCTCACTTACACAGTCCTCGCTCCATCGAGGCATGGCGGGGCGCACTCACGTCAAAAGAGTCGATGAACTTCTCAATCTCCTCTTTGTTGCCAGACAAGTATTTTGGCTTACTAGTAGTAACAGCAGCCATCGTGTATAAGCTTAAGAGAGAGTCTTAGCAAGAGAATTGTCGTGTATGTAGTCGAGATTGAGGAGAATCTGGCCTGGGCGCGTTGCGGTATCGCGGTTGATCTTGACCGCCGAGGTGTGGGTAACATGGGCCGCGAGGCACCCCGCTATGACGAACGAACGCCAAACGAGGACTCCTCACTACTCGTAACATCTTTGCTGGTTGCGATCTCTCAGGAGTTATCACGATGACCGATTTTAACTTGGTTGCTGTCACTCGTCTTCGATCTGTCTAGCTCGAGAACACAGTTCATGTTCCATGGTTCGCTAGATTCCTCGGCCCCGTAAGTGCTCAGAGACGCCTGCCAGACGCTCTGTCAGTGAGTGGCTAGAACGAGCACGCAGCCATTGGTACTCGTACTGAACCCAACTTGGCTTCAGGATTTGTCTTGTCAATCGCCCATATCATGAGGCTTCTCAGGCAGCGGCTTGGAGATGACCCCGTGAATTCTCAATGATCTGCCATATGACCGAAGTCTAAGTTAAGGATAATACAATAAGGGCGAGTTCATGGAGGAAATTGCTAGTCTGGAACTCGGTGCTTCCACATCTCATCAAAAACTCCATTCTGAACATATACTCGTCAAGTCCAACTGGCCGTCCGAGTATTAAACGTCTTAAACAGCATCAATACACATTTATACAATCTCGCACAACATTTTTTTCGGCACCGAGCAAGTAGCCGTTTTCGGGCCTTTCAGACCAACGACCGCAATTCTCTCCTTTTCAGCCCTCCCATGCATCGTTGCATCCACACTCCAGCTTCTCAATCCGTAGTAATTAGCCAAGACATGGACGAGGTATCGTGGGAATGCACCGGCAGCATTGATGGGTCTTGCGATTTGCATCCCAGTCATCGCACTTTCGAGCTTCTCCATCTCTTCTTCTTTCTCGCGCTTGGTGCGTGCTGTGAGGTCCCGGCCAACAAAGACGATCTCCTCGTCACTGGAGTCTACATCAGACTGGACACCGGACTCAGCCGCCTTAGCAAGCTCCTCTCCTTCCTTCTGCCAGTCTGCAACAAAGCCTCGAACTTCCTCCTCAATGCCACGAAGCAGTTCCCTGGCAGCTTTTTTGCGCTTGCACCTCTCTTTCAGATCGGCCGGCACGATCGGCTTCTGTGGGCCCTTGCTCGCGTCCTTCTCAAGCTTGTCTCCTATCATCTGCCCGCTTGACAGCTCCACGCCGTCGATGATTTGCCAGTTAACTATACGCAATGGGCTCGTGCGGCCGATCTCCCAATCCTCTGGCCTTGGTGGTTCTACGTTTGGCACCCCGATGAGACGATCATTTTCGTATCTCCTCCTCCTCTTTGATCCCTCTTTGCCCTTAACCTTCTCCTCTCTCCGGCCTTCTTTGTTCTTCAGGATCTTCGCCTTCTCCTTCTGTAGCGGCGTCTGCGTGATACCCTTTGGCTTGGTAACTTTAGTTGAAAGTGGCTCGTAAAGCGGGATGAAGAGGGTGTTCGGTAGGGCAACTGGGGCAGCAAGGCGCTGGTCGGTAGGAGGCGTGTGAGGATCCACAAGGGACATGTGATGCGAAAGAGTAGAGGCAGTCCAGGCGTCGATGTCCACTCTGCCTGGCAGATGAGCGAACTGCTGGCTTGGTGGTGGAACGGAGCTATAGACTCCAGGCATATTGCGGTGCGACGAGTTGATATAGTGAGGGCGTCACTTTTGAAGTGTTGACTGAATGATCGAGCTTCCGTATGCTTGCTTGCCTGGTCGCAATTTTCCGAGAAAGGTCTCCAAGTCGATTGCGGGATATCCGACACAATCTAATAGAAGGGTGTGCTATAACAAGGCGTATAGTAGGATGGAAGCGTGGGAGGATGGAAGCGTGGGAGGACGAATCGCGCTCATGGTCACCGCGAGTCCGATAAGCGTTTGGCCGCTCCGATTGTCAAGATAAGGTATGATAAGAATGGTGGCCAAGATGCGGACAAATGTTGTGTAGCAGCCGTTCCTAGAAAATGTTACAAGCTTTCGATTCTTGGCTACCAGATCAATTCAGATCGGTTACAATTAATTCCAGCATTATTCCGACCCCGCTGTCTCCACAGACGCATTGTGGATTTATCATGTGATGGACATGCAAAAGTTTGATTTCCTGAGAGATCGGGCGCGATCTAGACGGCACAACACGTGCAAACGAGATGAGGTGCGGGAGCTTACTTCCTTGGACGAGCGGTTTGGAGCTCTGCTGACCGTATTAGCGGCCAAGCTAATGAGAGTTATGGACACAGAAAGATAGCTTGCAAGTTCCAAAAAAGTAGCTTTTCCGTTCCTGCGCCTGATATCCGCGGATAGGCGTAGGCATTTGCAATTGCTATATGTCCAAACTACGAGTCCTGCTCCACGGTCACAAAATCAAGAGGTGTATCTTATCACACTGGAAGTCTCCAGAAATAAAGCTGGTTGAAGACTATGGCTGTTCGAAAGCACAACAGAATGCGCAAGAAGTAATAAAGGTCATTATTACGTGGTTATACATATTACAGTAACCATTAGGCCTCCACGCCCAGGCTTGTCATTCCACATCCAATCCAACAAAAATTGATATGGGTATCCTCATTTGCTTTACTCATGTTCGTAGTCCCAATCATTTGCATATCGCAAGGCTCTCAAATGAGTGCCTCAAATTTCCCTTCAATATCTTGGATCTTTTTGCACGCTCTCAGGTAGTCTTCGTCGTGCTCCAGTTCCTCAATATAGTTCCACAGAAGTGGATAACAGTCCTCGGTTAGGGCAACCGATCTCATCTTCGCGGCGATTAGAGGGAACGAGGTCAAGATATCGGCTGCTGTAAGATTCCTGCCGCAAAGGAACTTGCCACCATTTGGCGAAGTCCTGAGCTGAGATTCTAGAAAATCGAAGTGGCAAGTAAAGTTTGGCTTGAGATAGCCTTCGGTGATGTTCCCGGCAATGCGAGCGGTAATCGGTTTGATGAAGAACGGAACCGGTGCGCCTTTAATGCCTGGAATGCGTCAGTGTTATTATTCCAGCGGTATACACCTTCCATTATTGACGTTGTCAGGGGGTTCGGCTAGAGATGTTTAGGGTGGCCTCTTTGATAGTCGGGGGGTACTGCGACAATAGCAGAGGACTGAAAATATGAGAATGAGCACCACAACACCATAGCTCAGGCAGTGGGACCAGACAAGCTTTTGTCGATGATCGTCCACACCAGAGACGTCTCTGGAATATGAGAAGTGAGTGGATCTCGTAGATCCGTGGATACTTACGACCAGCGATGAGACCTGCCATCAGGTACTGCATCAAACTTCCCTCGCCGTAATGCATGTAATATCTCCATCTCAGGTATTCTTCAGTCTCGCCCCCGATTTTTCCTTCCTTCCCCTCCTGCCATCTATTTGGGACCAATGAGCTGCCCTTTCCATAATGCTCGCAGAGATATTCTACGATGAAGCCACTTTCAGCGATGATAACAGGCTCATCTGCACCCTCGGGCTGGATGGAGATGACTGGCGACTTTCCCAGAGAATGAACTCTCTTCAGCTCGAGCGGCGCGAGCTTTGTACGTGGGTTGCGGTGGAAGATTTCGAGTTTGTATGGCGCTCTGAGGGCTTCGAGGAGCCAGAGAATGCGCTGGGAGCGGGACTGTTCGAGCCTTTGCGACAAGTTAGAACAATGCGCACAAGACTTGAAGCCATGGGAACCAACCAGTAAAGCGTCACGACTGGCAAGTTTTCTTGAGCGCCAGACTGCATAGTGTTTTCGTTCAATGTTTCGGGCATAGTTGATATGACAGTTTGTGTTTCAGAATCGTATTGTTGCGTTACAGTTTCGTGCTCATACGAGACCTCGATTTGTGGGAACGGGGTGCGAACTGGAAAGGAAGGTGAGACTTGGTCGGACATGTCAAGTTTGTAAGCGCGGTTTGAGAGGAGAGAATGCAACCCAAGGAGAGAGGAACGACCACATACAAATATGTTTCTTGCAAATCTTTACTCTCCTGGCTAGCTCTTGTCTAGCTTCGCCGGGTATGCAGCTCAAATTTGATTACTCCATAACAGGCGGGTTAAGTGTCGTACAGACCTGTACCAGTGACTTACTTACACCGCAAATAAAGGCTTGTGACACAAGTACCTGGTACGATCAGCGCGCCATTCAACTTGCCCGATAAAAAATAATCTATTGTTCTCGGAATTGTCAAAACCTCCCAGTACGATTACGTCATGGACCATTTCCTTCTTGATTTGTTAGCGGCTTCATCAGGACTTAGTTGTACATACTCCTATCAATGCGCGTGCCGACTTCTGATATCCCGCTTCGGGTTTTGTGATTAGCCCGAAGAGGCTTAGATTTGATCCAGAAGCTCAAGTGTGCGTACCAAGCATCTTTCAGCTTACCAAGGTCCGTCAGGCCGGGGAGCTATTAGAATAAGCTTATGCAATTGTGGAGAGTTCGCCGGACTTACAGAGCGGAGCGGAATGTGACATGGCGGAGGAGCGGAATTTAGAAGCGCTTTTGGCGCGCTTACGGCACGATCCATCGCGGACCTCAGTGGCTGATCCGAGGTTCGTACCAGCTCCGCAAGAAACGTCGCAACACATTCAAAATGGCAGGATTCCACGGTATGTTGAGACGATAACAAAGAGGAATCTACTGGGTTATGGCGCAAGATCAATAGCTAACCATTACTGCAGCAACCGTCGACCCGGCGTTCGTCAAACATGGCAGTATGTGCCCTTCCTCAGCTCTTTACATCCATTGATTATCGAATCGAAACCGCTCATAGATCCTATAGAGCCGGTGCTATGGGGTCTCCTCCTACTTTGCGAAAGCTAGTCGCTCGTGGGAACCATGCACATCGCCGACGATTCCAGCAAAGCTAGAAGCCAGCGACACGACGCGAGACTGACACAATCTAGACATGTTTACGAACCGCCACAAGTACTTCCGCTGGACTAAGCACACTGCATTGGTCACTTTCGCATACGCCGTCGTTGTGCCATCGATAGTCGGATACATTGCTTATACCAGTGATGTACGGCCCCCGAAAGATCTAGGACGTCATACTCGCTTCCGACGACTACCATATATGATGAGGGGAGAGCTAACTAGGTATACAGGGAAAGTACGATCCAAGAGGAAAGAAGCGCGGAAATACCATCGCCGAGTTCTAAGCTACACAACGTGCGGGAAGAATGGGCTTGTATATATCAGCGCGAGCATAATGAAGAAAGTCTCCAAAACAGTTGAAACTACTCGGTATGGCCTACTTTTGGTGATAATTAAGCATAAGCCCTTTTGCCTGGCCTTTTCAACGGGCGTTTTATGTCCTCAAAAATTCCTCGTGTATCAAACGTAGCTGAACTGCATTAACGCAGGCAAGTAGTGATTGTTTACCATACCGAAACAGACACTGGCTATCGATATTGACGACGTTCAAAGGTACCCCAGTTGCCAAATTAAGAATACATTTTTGAGACTTCAAGCTTGGTTGAAACCAGATAATTGGCCGTTTAGTCAAAGATTAAACAACCCATCCGTAACCAACACTTGTTTCATGGCAGGTTAAACGTTGTGGAAAGTCTGAGGCTTCGATTTAGTTGAATATATTCGAGTAAAGTGGTGTCTATGGATAAGGCTTGTGATTTGTTCCAAAGTTCGTAAAGTCTTGAAACTATTGATCAAATGGCCAGCATGCATAAAAACTGTAGGGCCATAGGTAATGCACTTCATGCCTATTCCACTTTCTACGATATCTATATGTGACACGTCTGGCCAGCCAACGTGCCGATCATTCATCATCTAAATATTACTTCCACACTTCCACCCACCGTCGCGTCTACACACCTTACCACCCGCTACGCGATGTCTCTCGATTTTGTCCTCCAACCACAGTCTCCACCATCTCGATCCCACTTAAGCTCGGATATCTCTTCTTAAATCCTTGCAGATAATCTTTCTTCTCACTTGCACTCCAGCCGTCTCTAGGTCCCGCCATTCCCTGAGCTCCCATCTCGCCGGCACTGACTGAAACGTCCCCGCCAATGCTGGCTCGTGGAGCCGGAACGGATGGTGTACCAGGCTGCTGCATTTGATGTTGAGCAAAAGAAGGCTTCGATGGTGGCAGATTTGCGACGAGGTGTTGCGGCTTCGGCGGCGCTCCCGGTGGCGCCTTTGTCTTCACAGGTGATTGTATTTGTACTTGCGACACGACGACTGCCTTCCTTGCTGCTGCAACAGGCGCCTGAATTTTCGACTTGGCTAAGCCAGGATCCGGCTGATTCACCTCGAACGCTCGCGCCTGCTCACCAACGCCATCAGTATATTTGCCATACCCATGCGCCGTTCTCTGCACATTTTGAGGCTTTTCATTCTCAGCAAGCAGGCTCTTCACCTTATTCTGAATCGTGCTCGCTCTGGTAACGCCCCCAATGCTCCTTGGTGGTGGCATTCCTCCGCTGCCAGCGGCTTCCCTCTCGGCCATGCGGGATTTGTACTCCCTTGCTGCAGCTTCCACTCTTCTCTCCTCTTCCTCCAGCCTACGTCGTTCTATATCGCGGCGCTGCTCCCCAGTCATTTGAACCTCGTCCGGGGTCTCACTCCGGCCGTCGTCGGACCTGCCATCTGTCGCCACGCTCCCCTCAATAGGCGTCATCAACCCACCTCTGCTATGATCTTGCAGCGGACTCGGGGTTCTGCTTCCCTTGTCATTGTTGTTGTTCTCAAACCTTCTAAATGTTTCTCCGAACTTCTCTGCAAATCTGATAGGCAAGCTGTTTCTTTTTGTATGCTTTTGCATGCTATGCCTCTTGTCTTTCTTTTCTTCCTGCTCCATTTGCTTGAGAAACTCGACGTTAGAGTCAATAGCGCTGTCGCTTGAGAGTGGGGAAGGCGTGCGCGAGATGTCTTCGCTGTGGCGAGCAGGCGAAACGTCCTTTGATGACTTGTGGCTGCCTGGGAGAGCTTTGGGCAGAAAATAGGATTTCGAGCTTGGCTGATGGCTAGGCTCCTTACTGGACCCCAAGTAGGCGCTCGATGGACGTGGTCGAGACGACTCTCTGTGTTCGGTACTAGGGCGCACGTTGTCAAGGGAGGCACGGGGCGAGGGGTTCTGGCTGAGCGATAACTGGAAGGAGCGGTGTCTAGAGACAGACTGAGGACGGGGCGACTCGGTCAGAAATGCTCTGTCTGTTGTCACTGGAGCCGGCCCACGACTTAAGCTGACTGATCTGTGGTGGTCGTCTGCTGGCGGGAAGCGATGAATTGGAGGAGGGACATATTGCTGTTGTTGCGACCTGGACTTCTCCATAAGCGGAGCGTCAGGAGATGTCTGAACACCGTGCGACACATAGCTGGAGGGTTTATGTGGCTTCACCGGTGAGATAGGCCGGACAGTTTCCAGCGGCTTTTGGTGCTGGATAGTGGCTTGCAGCTCCGGTGTGCCAGAGATAATCCGCTGTGCTCGGCTTATTGAATTTGCAGCAGGAGCATTGAAAGGCGGTGCACTATGGGCTGGCTTGGGAGCGGCCGTAGCAAAGAAATCGTCCGCAAGCTTTTCAGTAACTCTCTGACTTAGGTCCTTAGGCTTAGTGGACGAAGTTGATGGTTCAAACTCAAATTTTGAACCCTGCTCGTGAAGCAAGGAGAACTGATCCAGGCTTGGAAACCGGGAGGAAATATCATCCTTCTGCAATAGCGGCGATTTAGAATCTAGCGCGGCAAATGGATCGTTATTCACGACACGCCCCGGAGATGGCGAAGGCAAATTCATTGGAGCTTGTAATCGTCCAGCCGTGGTCGGTCGTCCTCGAGCCATGCGCTCAACGTGAGGGATCACAGAAACTTGTTGTTGCGGTGACGAGAGAACTGCACCAACCGTAGGAGGGCTCATCGCGATGGTCGGAGGAGAAGAGGGTAAAGATTGGCGGTGCCTGACATTTGATGCAGTTGCGGTCGGGCTTGAGTATATCTGGACCTATTAGTCGCACTTTCAATAAATTAAAAATAATTACTTACATCTTTGATCGGAACCTCAATACCTTGCATCCTGCACGCTTCAGCAAGGATCTGGTAAACATTTGGGCGTTGCTTCGGAGACACTTGTAGCATAGAAGCTTATTAAATTAGCATTGTTATGACTGAGAAGTAAAATTCGTACCAATCAGTTTTTTCAGCCTATCAGAGTAGACTGGATGTGCGGGAAACTTGAAGCTCGCATTGAGGATCGCAAGCTGGCCTTGATCCTCAAACGGTGTTGTAAAGTAGCACAACTTGTACAAGAACACGCCCAGCGCCCAGATATCTGACTTCTCGTCAATGTCTTGGCCGTTATGCGGGTCGACCATCTCAGGACTTCTGTATTGCTGAGTAGTATGCTTCATCACGTCTTCAAGAATCTGGCGACATTCCTCCGCGGTCTTTCCAGCTTTCCTTATGGGAGCGGTGGAGCCAAAATCGCAGACCTTATAGCACTTTCCTCTTGAAGTCTCGTTTATCAGGACATTTTCGACCTTCAAATCTCTGTGTAGTAGCGGTGGGTTTAGGTAGTGCATACACGCAACTCCTTCGGTGACATCTGAGAAGATCTTGAGCACTTCTGGCTCTGTAAGGCGGTGTTGGAGGCGCGTATTCATGAAATCGATCAATCCTCCACCATTACAGAATTCCATCAAAAGAAAGACCTCGTAGCCGCCTCCTTGTAATTGTGAAGCATGCGAATCGTAATAGGTGACAATAGCACGGTGTCCCTTGAGCTTTTTCATGGTTTCAACCTCGGTGCGCATGTTCGCCAGCGACTCCTTATCTGGTACAGCAACTCTCTTTAGGACCGCTACATCTGTGCCGTACATGGGCTCTGGCATCTTAACAAGGTAGACATGGGCGAAGCCTCCTTCGGCGAAGTATTTCTGGATAACGACCTTATGCTTGCCAACCACGACCTTGGTCCCTGGGGCGAATGTACCCGCAGGCGCGGCAGGGGTAGCTACAGCATGTCCAGCAAAGATTGGAGCTCTTGAGCTTGCTGACATTTGAGTATGGAAGGCCATCGTGCTCAATTCCTACACAGGGAGAGCTTGCCGACGTTTTGGTATAGAGGACAGTTCGTGGTTCAAGGTCACCGCATTTGTAGGGGAGGCGTGCTGGCAATGGATGGTACTGATGAAGCAATGGGCGGGGTAGAAAAGATGCGCAGGACGACAAAGAACGAGTACAAAGATCCAAAAGTGTATTCTTTAAGTCGAGTAGATGTGAATGTGAAGACAGATGAAGAATGAGGGAGTCTCGTTAAAGTATTCGGGCAGCTCTAGTGCTGGTGTATCCTTGTGCTGATGGCTTCAGGTGCCTTGGGGCGCTTCATGTGGCCCACTTAGAGCGGGTTCAGCCGGGGTAGGCGGTGTATCGTTCTGCCACGTCAATCACTTGCTCCATCATTGGACGCGGGCGTTCTGCCTAACACGCGCGTTTGCGGTCAAGCTATCACATCTTGGACAGATACGGCTGATGATATAAAAGAAAGCCGTATCGGGCTACTCAGTCTGCTAGGAGATGGTAAACGCGCTAGATTGCGAAGTGCTGGCGGCAACGCCAGATTTTTGAGGCGAGTAGAGTGTAGACGTCCACTATCTGAGGCAAAAAAGCGCACGTTTTGGAAGCAATGGCCACCACGAAAAAAGTACACGAAACTGCTTTTCCCACATCCCACCAAATGGATAACCATTTCGTAAGAGTCGTTATTTCTTCAAATTAAATGTCTTGTATGTTGCTGCACTGAATGCGATTTCCTCTGTTGTCCCGTTTCGTCCACTTTTGAATGAGATGCGGCTGTGACGACTGGGGTGGCTGCACGCTAAGTAAGCGAGCAACCAGATGAAATTTGTCCTGAGCCGGGTATATATTCGTAGTGGAGGGGCCTTCATATGGAGCTGATGCCCGCGCCAAATTTCGCAGTTTTGCCCACCGAACCACTGAGTGCCGCTGTACACCGCTTTTGACACACCAGCCACCTTCTGTCTGTCAGCCACACCAACGCCACATCAGCCATCCCAGAGTACTGAGAGCAAAGCGCTATCCATCGATACACCAGGAGCGACGACAACAAAGAGCCCATCATTCTTCCACTGCATATTCTCAGTATCGTTGAAGTGTATTCCTACCACTTCAAGCCGACTTACACTTTGAAACTCCTCTTCTGTAAATGCTTGAAAGTAACAACGTCTTCTGTCTCCAACTCGCTTCCCTCCGCAGCTCAACTTGGAACGATTTACACCCTCACTTCGACCCTGCATCTGCAACAGGGTCACGTTACCGTCATAGCCACCTTTACTCATAAAATTATAACGTATCTTGCGAGTCGACATGGCGCTGCTCGTCTAAACGACACCAGCTCTTGCTCTTTCATTGAACCCTTTATATCTGAGGCGCCTTACATTGAGGTAAAATGGCTTCGAGATTAACCAGGTACGTCCATGATTCACGCTCTCACGTGGCGCAAAGCACATACTAACTTCATCTTAGATTAGAACGACTGCTCCAGTAAGCACACCATAAACGACAATTGTCAGCGTTGTTCGAACGTTGCCTGCTAACATGATTCTAGGCTGCTTGCAACTGGTCAAACACCATTCGTTAGAAATGCTGCAGCTCAACAGCTTGCAGACGCTGTAAAGCAGCACCCTGAGGATCTCCTCAGCCTGCTCTCCAGAGTTGTTCCGCTCCTACACAGCAGGACATGGGAGACTCGCACTGCAGCCGCAAAGGCCATTGGCGGCATTGTGGAGAACGCAGAGTTGTACGATCCAAATAAGGATGAGTACAAGAGCGAACCAATGGACCTCGACAACGCAGCAATAAAAACTGAAATTAAAGATGAAGGCATGCCGTCGGAAAATGGCGAGTTTCGCCTGAATCTTGAGACTCTAGATCTGTGGAGGGTACTCACATATGGCCGAGAACTTACCCGTGGTATTGGTGACAAGCGAATTGGACTGAGTGGCCAGGGCAAACTGGACTACGACAAGAAGACTCTGCCCTGCCGCTTAGGACTCGGTAAGCAGGGCCCAAAATGTAAGGACGATGAGCCATGTAGCTCATGTGCGAAGGCTCAGTCCCAGGCCATGTCCCTTTCACCGCATCCGTCGCCGCCAAATGGCGCCGAAAACTCCAGCAATGGTGCATCGAGTGTGAAGAGTCCAGATGCTCCTACAAACGGCACTGCTGGTCTCAGTGCCAGGCAGCTCAACGTTCTTAAGCGCAAGAGGAAGAAGGAGGCCATGCAAGCCGGCAGTAAGCATAAGCTTGTAGATCTTTCCGGAAGGAAACCAGCGGCGCCCGCTATGGAAGAGATGCTCGGAGATGACGAGCTCGGTGGAGAGGACGTGACTGGTAAAGTCAAGGATTACTTCTCGCTAGATAGGCCTGCGGAAGTCGAGGAAGACACAAAGGTCGTCTCTGAATTCAAAGGGCAACAAGTTCCGATTAAATCGGAGATTGAGTCCGAGGCAGAGCTCTCGGGTGCTGAGTGGCCGTTCGAGAGACTTTGTGAACTACTGGAAGTCAATCTGTTCGATCCTGCCTGGGAAATCCGCCACGGTGCATCGCTGGGTCTCAAAGAAATCATCCGAGTACACGGTCATGGAGCAGGAAGAGTTGCGGGAAAGTCACGAGCGGAGAACGGCCGCGCCAATTGCCGCTGGTTGGACGACTTGGCATGCAAATTGTGCTGTGTCCTCACTCTCGACAGGTTTGGTGACTATGTGTCCGACAACGTTGTGGCCCCAATCAGAGAATCTGTGGGCCAGACCCTCGGTGCGCTCCTGATCCACTTACCACGGCAAAGTGTGTATGCTGTATTCGGCATTCTCCAGGCCATGGTCATGCAGGACACTTTTGGCTTTGACCGCCCTGTGTGGGCTGTATGCCATGGTGGCATGATCGGTCTAAGATATCTGGTCGCCGTGCGTAATGATTTGCTCTTGGAGGACGGCAATCTCATTGATGGAGTGATCAATGCAGTTATGAAGGGCCTCGGCGATGCAGACGATGATGTTCGCTCCGTCAGTGCTGCAACACTTATCCCCATCGCCCAAGACTTCGTCAATCTTCGCCCAGATAGGCTGCGCCAACTGATTGAGATTGTCTGGTCGTGCTTGATGGATCTCGGAGACGATCTCAGTGCCTCCACGGGGCAAATTATGGATTTGTTGGCAAAGCTCTGTAGCTTCCCTCAAGTCCTGGAGGCTATGAAGTTCAATGCCTTGAAGGACTCGGAGCAGTCATTCACTGAGCTTGTCCCCAGGTTATACCCATTCCTGAGACACACTATCAGTTCAGTGCGATCTGCCGTTCTTCGCGCGCTACTGAAGTTCATCAGTATCGAGGGCGAGGGAGCAAGAGGCTGGATCAATGGCCGGGTTCTTCGCTTGGTATTTCAGAATATCCTTGTGGAGAGGAATGACACAGCGCTAGAATTGTCCTTGCAAGTATGGAGTGCTCTTATTGAGTACATGAAGCAAGATATCAATTCATTGGCAGAGGAGTTTGCCCCTCACGCCGATGCTCTCATGCAGCTCACGCTTCACCCAATCGGTGTTTCTCGCCATCCGCTTCCTATGAACTCGGCGCTATTCATGCGTCCCTCTGGCAGTTTTTATGCAGCACCAGCGCATATGCAACCTCAGCACTCTCCTGGCGAGCCGCCAGCTAAGAAAAGGAGAAGGTCGGCTAAGCTGCCAACTGAACCAGCAGCCTCATCCACCACTCATGATGTCGACGGCCATATGATGCAGGGTGACGTCGACCTCGTTGGAATGGACACATTAATCCGTTCAAGGGTGTCTGCTGCCAAGGCTACGGGGTTAATAATGTCTGTGTTGAGCCCTGGCGTGCTTGCCACATTCGACGCGCACATCTATGATGGCCTTAAATCGCCGTTCGCCTGTACGCAAGTGACCGCAGCGCTGGTAATCCAAGAGTATGCAGATAACTCTATGGACAAACAGGCCTGTGCGAGATTTATCGAGGTACTTCATAGTATAACAACCGAGGAGCGCCCTCTACACTACAGAGACCTTCTTAGTTATATTCAAGTTGTTCGCGCTCACTGCTCAGCACTTTACCACAGCTTTGTTCAAGTTGGCAAAATCTCAGAGAGCAGAATACCGACGCTTGCGGTGGTCTGCCAAGGCGATACTGAAGCCGGTCCAGATGCGTTCTCAATTGTCAACGCTGACAAGTGCGTCAACGAGGACTTCATCCGACTTCAAAAACATCTATCTACCTCGAACAGACTCATTGCGAAAGAAGAGTTGGACGAAAATCGTGAGAAAACGTTGACGTCTATCGAAGCCGCAAAATTGGCAAAATCTCAGCGTGATATACGCATCAAGGCGGCTGCTGCTGGGGCACTAGTTGCGCTCCAAGTCAATCCAAAGAAACCAGGCCCTGTTATAAAGGGACTGATGGATAGCGTCAAGACGGAAGAGAATGCTGAGCTACAACAGCGTGCAGCGCTTTCTATCGCTAAACTCATCAGATTGTTCAACTCCGTTGAGCGTCGTGGTGTCGCCGACAAGGTCGTCTCTAACCTTGCTAACTTCTACTGTGTCGATACTTCGGCTACTCCGGAGTTTGGCCCAAACTACGATGTTCGCAAAGCCATCCTATCCCTTCGGAAGGAGGAAGATCGAAAGGATCACCCGGATGCTGCCAAGTTTGCCCGTGAGGCAAGAGATGCTAGAATCACGAGAAGAGGAACCAAGGAGGCTCTGGACCAGCTCTCTATTCTCTTTGGGCCCCGCATCTTTGATGAGTGTCCAGCTCTCGCTGCTGTCATGCGCGATGCTCTGGTCAAGGTGTTTGAAGGCGAGATGCCAGCCGAGGCGAAGGATCTAAATAGCACTCTCGGCCAGAATGTTATTGATGGCATGTCCATCATGAGTGCACTCACACCTAAGTTCGCTCCAGAGATACACTTCTTCGTCATTTCGCTTCTGCCATACGTGGTCAAAGCACTTCAGTCTGAGTTGTCTGTGTTCAGATACATGGCGGCTAAATGTCTTGCAACGGTGGGCAGTGTCATCACAGTCGACGCTATCACTCTTCTCGTTGAGAAGGTGTTGCCTACTATCAACAACCCTATCGACCTCAGCCACCGCCAAGGTGCTATCGAATGCATATACCACCTTATCAGCGTCATGGGCGACGATATCCTGCCTTACGTTATTTTCTTGATCGTACCTGTCCTTGGGCGCATGAGCGATTCAGACAACGACGTCCGCCTGATTGCAACCACCACCTTTGCCACGCTCGTTAAGCTGGTGCCTCTCGAAGCTGGAATTCCAGATCCGCCAGGACTGTCTCCAGAATTGCTCAAGGGACGTGAACGAGAGCGAACTTTTATTGCTCAGCTTCTTGATCCACACAAGGTCGAGCCGTTCATTATTCCTGTCGGCATCAAGGCTGAGTTGCGTTCGTACCAGCAGGAAGGTGTCAATTGGCTCCATTTTCTCAACAAGTACCATCTGCACGGAATTCTCTGTGATGATATGGGTCTTGGCAAA
Organism: Antarctomyces pellizariae; assembly: GCA_010623925.1. Classification (NCBI taxonomy): domain Eukaryota; kingdom Fungi; phylum Ascomycota; class Leotiomycetes; order Thelebolales; family Thelebolaceae; genus Antarctomyces; species Antarctomyces pellizariae. The sequence continues at coordinate 38,096 of WCAA01000020.1, read as the reverse complement.
ACTTTACAGACTTTGTGTATTGTCGCCTCTGATCACCACTTGCGTGCAGAGGAGTTCAAAAAGACCGGCGCCCCTGATGTTCGCAGAACGCCGTCTCTGATTGTCTGTCCGCCAACTCTTTCCGGCCATTGGCAGCAAGAGATCAGAACATACGCCCCATTCCTGAGCTGCACTGCTTATGTCGGTCCACCACAAGAGCGTGGCAAGGTCCGTGACCTTCTGGATAAGACAGACATTGTTATCACTTCGTATGATATCTGTCGCAATGATGTCGACATTCTCGCCCCGATAAACTGGAACTATCTTGTTCTCGATGAAGGTCATCTTATCAAGAATCCTCGTGCCAAGGTTACTATGGCGGTTAAACGTCTGCTCTCGAATCACCGACTGATTCTGTCTGGCACACCAATTCAGAATAACGTTCTTGAGCTGTGGTCGCTCTTCGACTTCCTCATGCCTGGGTTCCTGGGGGCCGAAAAAGTCTTCCTCGACCGCTTTGCTAAGCCTATCGCCGCGTCTCGTTTCGGAAAGCCATCTTCGAAAGAACAAGAGGCTGGAGCACTTGCGATCGAAGCCTTGCACAAACAAGTTCTTCCATTCCTCCTGCGTCGCCTCAAGGAAGAAGTACTCGACGACCTGCCACCCAAGATCGTTCAAAACTACTACTGCGACCTCTCCGAGCTTCAGAAGAAACTTTTCGAGGATTTCACAAAGAAGAACGGCAAGACTCTTGCTGAGAAGGCGTCTAGCGGTGATAAGGAGAGCAAGCAGCATATTTTCCAAGCTCTCCAGTATATGAGAAAGCTATGCAACTCTCCCGCCTTGGTGATGAAGGAGGGACATAAGCAGTTTGAGGATACCCAGAAATTTTTGGCCAAGAAGGGCACATCTTTGAAGGATCCCGAGCATGCTCCTAAGCTAACTGCTCTGAGAGATCTCTTAGTGGACTGCGGTATTGGCGCGGAACCTGCCCCTGGTGAGGCACCGACGTTGACATCACCACATCGTGCACTGATCTTCTGTCAAATGAAAGAAATGCTGGACATGGTGCAAAACGAGGTTCTGAGGAAGATGCTGCCAAAGGCTACATCGCTTCGCCTTGATGGCTCTGTTGAAGCGAACAAGCGTCAAGATATCGTCAACCAATTCAACTCTGATCCATCCATTGATGTTCTGCTCCTCACTACTTCGGTTGGAGGACTCGGGTTAAATTTGACAGGTGCTGATACTGTTATCTTCGTCGAGCACGACTGGAACCCTCAGAAGGATCTTCAGGCCATGGACCGTGCTCACAGAATTGGTCAGAAGAAGGTCGTTAACGTCTATCGCCTGATCACACGCGGAACGCTGGAGGAAAAGATCATGTCGCTGCAGCGTTTCAAGATAGATGTGGCTTCGACAGTAGTCAATCAACAAAACGCAGGCCTTGGTAGTATGGAGACGGATCAAATTCTTGACTTATTCAGTCTGGGCGATGCGGAGGGTGTGCCGATGGCTGGTACGCAAGATGACAAGGCTGAAGGAGAGGACGCCGTTGATGCAACGGGCGAGGTGAGAGAAAAGGGGAAGAAGGGATATCTGGATGAGATTGGCGAGCTCTGGGACGAAGGATTGTACGAGGAGGAGTTTAGTCTCGATGGGTTCTTGGGCAAGATGAAGGGTTAATTCTCGTCTTCTTATATTGACGACAATGATAGAGGATGGAGGGAACATATTTCTGGCGGCGCAAATATGGATTATAAAATGGAGACGGACGGTGGTGTTTATGGCTTTTATGCTCATCTTGCCAGCATAATACGGGGTGGACGGCGCAATAAGAGGCAACATGCATCATAGTGATTCGGAAGGAGGTGTATGATAGATCAGAAAATTACCAAACTGCCAACCGGTGTATCCGGGTTTGCCAGATTGCCACCTAACATTTTAATATCTAGATTGCCGCTTCTACATATAGCTCAAGTCTTAGCAGGCTTAGAGCCTCCAGCGTCAGAGCCATACCACTTACTGTTTCATTTCTAACAGAGAGACGAGAGTTAGTCAGAATTGAAGAACTCGACTCGAAACCGATTAACATCCGCAAAACAGCGGTGAAGGTAAACACTTGATGAAGTCCTGACCCAAACAAATCAACAAGAACCTTGGAACCTGATAATTGGCATGCTAATTGAAATTACAAACAGCTGACCAGCCAGAAATCATGAATTTCTATTTAATGTCACCACTGTGATATTGTGGATGAACGGCATTAGGGCTGGTGCTGGTACTCTCAAGCTTGAAATTTGTTCCTCCCCCCCTTATCACAGCTACAAATCGTTTACCAAATTCATCTTTGGTGACACAACGTAGTTGACACTTATGACGATGTAAACCAGGAAAGGTCTTGTTGTTTTATAGCGAGGGAAGTGATAAGAGGAAACTGTTTCGACATATTGATCCTCAAGAGTGGCAGTTTCGCGAAACACGTTTGTGAGTGACAGATAGGTAATTTTCCAATGATAGATCTAGGCCGTGGTGTGCAAACTAGGATGAAACAGCCGGTCAGCTACGCACGTATTCCTTTGTGACCGTTCGCATCGTTTCCAGTGATGGCTTATTAGCCCTTAGCATTTCTTCAGAAGCGATTGTGGTGCGGATTCTCCCTGTTAAATAATCTTTTCAGCAACTCCAAGTCATCCTCGTCAGTCTCCTCGGTCACGATTTTCATCACAAACTTGCTAACCCCTTGAAAATCTAAAGTAGTCCCACCACGGTGAAAATCTGCATTTGGTACTCGAAACTCGTAACCCCACATGCACTTGCAGTAGTCGAAATGCTTACCTCTACAAACATCATCAGCGGTTTCTTTGACCAGATCTGATGTAAAATAGATCGATAGCTGTGGCATCTTCTCATAGAGCTCATCAACTTTTTCGACGTCCTCGATATCCTTCTCGTCATCACGCTGGCATCGGGAGTAAGTATCATGGTCATCGAGGTCATCGTCGTCGGCATGGAGCAAGTAGTCGTCGCATGTGCAGTGATAGCGCGATTAAATGAGAAGTACTTCAGATTATCGCGCTCGATAGCGAGTCTTGCGATGTTACTGTTAATCTCGCCATCTGTTCCTTGAAACCCCACTATCAGATGAGTGATGTTGTTATCCTGGTTGCCGAGGACAGCAAGTTGAACATAGACATTGATGAGCTTGAGATGGGTGAGCTGTGGCGGGAAGTAAAAAGATGGAAGATTGGCGACGCTTTTGATAGTTGAATGTGTGAGGGCCTCATATTCGGCCTGGGGCAACAGGTCACTCGGGTGCGAAGAGAAAGCTGGACACGACGCCGACTGCTCGAGCTTTCGCAGATCAACCAGAAGGTGTCTCCTTGGGCCAGACTGTCTCACATTCCACGAATACTCCTGAATTCTCAGCCGTGCCTCGCTGAAGTGGAAATAGACAGTTGTTCTTCTTAGCCAACTTGCCCTCCGCCATCAAATGCCACGCCATCCAGCCGTTTTCGGGATAGAGCTGGGCGTCCGAGGCACACCCATGGATAGGCGGCAGGTGCAGCTCCTTCACATTTGGCAAAATAGTAAGAATAATGGCAAGTACAGCATCTTGTCGTTTCTCCCCCAAGCAACACATCCAGTGCCGTGTTTCGACTTCCACAACTTGATCCTCGTCGCCCAATGCATTCCTGATTGTCGGCTCGGTCTGAGCTCAGGCTGGGTCGGTGAAAATCCTCTCGTTTCCACATGTCCCAATTTTGACCTTGAGCACCAAGTCGTTGTCAGGGATACTCCTCAGATCGCCAATTTGACGCTGGTGATCCGGTCGGCAAGGGCGGAGTTGTTGAGAAGAGCGCGCAGTAACAGCGCAGCATTGGCGTTGTCACAGCACTCAAGACTCAGTGCGCCACTGGAGTCGATCAAACTGATTATAATCCCATATAATCGTTTATAGGAACGGCTCAAGGGACTAAGAAGTTTCATAACGGCTGTCAGTTGAGGAGATGAGAGATAACGATCTTGAATTTGTTCGAGACCTGGGTCTCAACTCTCAAGGTGTCCGAATTTGATTCCGCTTGGTATTACCTTTTCAATTCTCATGGTTATATCACAGGGAGTATCCTGATGCCTCAAAAGGCGAGACGCGGATTAAACCTCAAAGCCTGTTCGGGTTTAACCACTCATCATTGGCGGAGTCCTTCGCACATTTGTCTTCAGTGCGCCGTTTGTAAAGGAAGAATTATTGAGTAGCTAAGAGACCGAAGTCTCAAACTGGCTTTGTATTTGTTCTAAACTAAAGCGCTTCTAGACTATCCGTCAATGTCTCGTGAAATGCTACGTTTCGTAATTTTCTGTGCAAGAGCTCCTCGCTCCGCCCTACCAAGCAATCGGGCAGCTGAAGGTATCACGCCCAGACTTTTGAGTTGCTAAGTGCAACTGTTTGTGGCTCTCTGGCGCCTTACACTTAATGTTGCGGCCCTTGCCTCCACCCGCCACGCTCAAAAGATGATTTTTTGGGTATATTTTCTAGCTTGGGTCAAAGGTGCTGCAGGAACAAGGAAATCCACTTAACAAGTCCAGCCTCCGCCCAGTACACGAAACTTGGTTCAAACTAGCCAAGCGCATGAGTGAGACGACGTCGTAAATTAGTACCATCGTGGCCCTGAAGATTAGCGAATTCTTCAAGTTACTCCGTCGCGCCACGGCGCTGGTTGTTGTTTTTTTGGGTATAATATGGTTGACAGTTGGCGCTGTCGGTGGCCGTCAGTGTCGAAGAGGTCGTCTAGTGATTGCATTTATTGCAATGTCGCCCTCAGGTCTGAGCGACAACAGACTGTGGCTGTTGGCGCTTGGCTCCTGGAGCCGGAGTGGAGCCCTAAGTGAAAGTTAGCAACTTTCCTGGAGGTGTCGAAACCAAATCATCGTGACGATAGATGTTTTGTCGTTGCCACTGAGTTAGTCAGGGCCGAATGCTCACCAAGCTCGCTTGGTCCAAAGAACGCTTCTTGGCAGCCTTCTTCTTAGGTGGACGCTTTGGCTTCTCCTCGCCTGGTGCAAAGACGTCGTCCGGAAGATCGGTGCTGTTTATTGTATCTGAGTAAGCCATCATCGCATTGGGTTGACAGGACTTCATAGCTACGCACCTCTTGGTTGTCACTATGCTCAGTGCGTTAAGTTGTGGGTCCATTTTATCCCAGGATGTACACTTGTTCTTGAAATCCTCGACTTGGTAGGAAAGATCGAGACTCTTGGCTCCTTCAGAGAGCTGAAGTCCGATGTAGAAGGTCGTGGTATACACCATTGTGACCCCCTCTTCGTCACTCGACTTCTCGATCTCGCCGACCTCGGCCTTAACATCTGAGCCACCATTCTCCTTAAAGGTCTCCTCGGCTAGGTCCTTCTCCTTGACCGCAGCAAATTCAGGCTCATGAACGACGCATGCCAGCTTTCCAGTCTTTGCATCCTCAATCTCTTCGGCGGTACGACAACGATGAACACGGTTGAAACCTTTGTTGAAAGGATGAGCCAGGGCAATAGACTTATGGCCCTCGAGACCAGAGACAAGCCAGCGGACTTTCGATTCTACAAGACCACTCCATTTCTTCTGAGCATCGCCGCCAGTGCTAGCCGACACAATGGAAAGATAGTACTTGTAATCCTGGGTGAAGAAAGTATGTTTCTCAAATAATACCCTCCACTTTAGCTTGCCGTTGATAATCTGCTCAACAATCTGACCACCGCGTTTGAGCTCTTTGATGATAATAGCCATAGTCGACTTCGTGATGTTGTGCGTCGCACACATCGATGGATATGCTGGAGTAATGATTGGCATCAAATGATAGCTGTCGCCTTTGTAGACTCTTGGGTTCCAGACCTTGACCTTTAGCGGGCCTTGTTCGATTGGCTTCAGCAGGACCGGCATTGGCCACTGCCATGCCTCCATGATTTTGAAGAACTTGAGAATCACAATAGACGCCGTGGCCTTTGGATAAAGCTGGCATACGCGTGCAGTCAACATCGCCCAAGCAACACCACCTGGGAATCCCATAATGTTGGCATAGATCGCACGCCTCTGTGCCCATAGTTTGATTCCGCGCAACGCAGTCCTAAAAACAGACTTCTGTGGAACAAGGTCGAGAATAGCATCTGTGACACGAGTGCCGTTGAGAGAGCGGAGGTCTGAGTCTTCGAGACCACGGAGAAGGTCCGAATCTTGCAAGTTGAGAGTGCTTGGAATCGTATTGAGAACGTCGATACGGGAGTAAATAAGATCAATGCTGATGCCCTCGTATTCAAACTTAATGATGGGGACGAAAGATTCTTCAACCGGCGTGAGGTTCGTAATTGCGCCCTCCGGAGACATATCAACAAGAATCTTCGGGAACACCTCAAAGAAGTCCTCGCGACGGACATTCCTTGGGCCAACTACGAGGGTATCGATATCGGAGCCCGGGCCAAAGACTCCAAGTCTGAAACTGCCAAAGGTGAATATTTTACCACCTGCGGCATTGGCGACTTCATCAGAGAGGCCTTGGGCTTTGCAAACTGCGTGGACGAACTTCTCCGCCATTGCTTGAAGTGATTTCAATGCAACCGTTCTAATAGAAACGTTAGCTTGTGAGCTTTTATTCAACTACACATATCTACGCACCTTTTCTGCGTATCCACGACACTCTCATAGTTGTTCTGCGACTTCAATTCCTCGATTAAAGCATTGCTCAATTGGTTCTCCTGGTCAGTAGGCAACGCTGTCGACAAAGGCGCCGTAACGCCATAGGTTTTCCCGTTCGACATCGCGAGGAGCTTCCGTTTATCTCTATTTGGTGGGCCTGTGTTCTTGAGAGCGCTTGGGGTATGGACAGCCCGAGACAAGCACAAGGCCTAGTCAGCTGGGTGTATGCGAAACTGAATTCAAGAGACTTCAGCGTGATGAATGCGATACAAAAAGGATACAAATGAGATGCGGTCGAGAAGAGCGCTTATGTGCGTCAAAACAGGTCGTTGACAGCTCTGGGTTGTCGCGGTGAAGTGGCTGGCGATGAGGTTGAAGATGTCTCGGGGTTGGGAAAGAAACGGCAGCCTCTCCCACAACCTCGCCGGCGAGGCTGAAGCCTTGAGGGTTGGCGTTCGTGGTGGAGGCGGGCCATCTAGGCTACTTTTGGACTAGCGAGTCGCCCAGCAGTGACGCCCCGTCGACCCATGTCACAATCGATCAGAACACGGTTGTAGACCATAGAGAGGACGCAAGAGGAACACAAAAGAACTGATCAAATCTTTTTCTTTCGTGCTTTTTGACGGCACCGACGCTCATTTAGACGACATACGCCTGCATCGTCCACACACAACAACGGCTACAGCGGGAGAGAGGGCTACCTATCTCTATTCATTTAGGTGCTGAAGCTTGTGCACAGGCTAGAATAATTGGCGATACCGCCCAAGGTGCCTAGACAAGATGTCGGGAACCGACTACAGCTACGATGACGAGGTGAGTATTCTCTACATCTAACAGTCGAACTTGGGCTTGGGCTAATGACACAAGGGTCAATTTTTTCCATTCTTCATTCTCAGCATTTCCGCCATAATTACAGTGCCTTTGACTTATTCCCTCCTTAAACCGAGCTCCAGCTCCATCGCCACGGCGCCACGCATCACTTCCGACTATAAACCTGAGCACAATGATCTCGTTGAACACCAGCGACAGAAGCAGAAGCGCAGGGAGCGCAGGATCAAGCGCATTTTGACAGTTGTTGCCGGATGGGCCATTATTGGCGCCATGGCATACCTCATCCATGTGACAGCAAGAATTACCGCCAAAATATGGAACCCGTACGACATATTGGGTATCAAGGATTCCGCCACTGAGAAGGATATCAAGTCTCACTACAAGCGCATGTCTTTGAAGTACCATCCAGATAAGATCAGACCAGACCCGGCGAAGAACGAGACTATTGAGTCGCTTAACAATTTCTACGTCGAATTCACGAAGGCATACAAGGCGCTCACCGATGAGGATATACGCAACAACTACCAGCAATATGGCCATCCAGATGGAAAGCAAAGCTTCAGCATTGGCATTGCATTGCCAAAGATCATGGTCACCGAAGGCAATGGAAAATACGTCTTGATTGTGTACGCCGGCTTGCTGGGCGTTCTGCTGCCATATCTGGTCGGAAAGTGGTGGTACGGAACTCAAGCACTTTCCAAGGAGAAGGTTCTCATCGAGAGTGCCAACGCTCTCGTGCCATGCTACGAGGAGCAGATGACCAAGGGCGATATTGTGACTACTTTGAGTGTAGGTGCCGAGTTTAAGGATGCCTTGAAGGGCCACAAGGCTGAGGCCAACCTTGCCAGGATCGAATCTCGCATTCTTGCCATGGGCGATATCTCTATGTACGCAGCTGGACTTACGGCTAAGGACCGCAAAAATCTCGAGGAGCTTGACGAAGGTTTCAGAAGAAAGGCATTGGCTCTCATCTGGGCATATCTCGGCCGTATCGAGCTTGACGACAAGATTCTCGAGGAGCTCAAGGTCGAAGTCGCGCCAACCGCTCATCTTCTCTGTCAAAGCATGATCTCCATTTGCCTTGCTTATGGTGCAACTCTTCCGATCTTGAACGCATACAGTGTCGCTCAAAGTCTCATTCAGGCTATCTCCCCAGATGCTTCGCCACTTCTCCAGCTTCCACACTTTACTCCAGCCATCGCCAAGGTTCTTGATGGCGACTCGAAAGCCCACATGACCCTCCAGCAGTACATGGCCATGCCAGAGGCAATTCGTCACCAGCGCACTGTAGATGCCGGTCTTCTTCCTGAAGAGCAGTACAAGACTGCCATGAACGTCGCCCGGCAACTCCCACATCTGCAAGTCTCTAAGGGCGGCGCATTTTTCAAGGTTGTTGGCGAGAAGCACGTTACTCCAGGCTCATTGGTGTCTCTTGTCGTCAAGGGTCGTTTTGTGCCGCCAGGAAGCGTCAATGTGCCAGAAATCAAGCCAACTGACCTTGAAGATATTGATCCAGACGAGGGTGATCTCGACGCCCTTCTTGGCCGTAACAAGCGTACTTCGAAGCTCGGCCCATCTGCGGAGGAAAGCTTCCAGCCACCAATCACATACGCACCGTACTTTGCTCGCGACTACAGCCCACGCTGGCATGTGTTCTTGACCGACTCGAAGCAGGGAAAGATTGCTGTTCCGCCGTTCACCTTTACTTCTTTCGATAAGCCGATATTTGACAAGGACGGTAAACCGACGTTCAATATGCAAACTTTGAAGGCACAGTTCCAGGCTCCACCGCAAGCAGGCCAATACACATTCGTCTTGCACCTAGTCTGTGATGCGTATAAGGGGTTTGATCATAGCATGGAAGTGACTCTGGTCGTTGAGGATTCATCGAAGGCAGTAGAGATGGCGGATGAAGATGAGATTAGCGAGCCAGATGAAGGTAAGTCTATTCATGAATAGGAACGTGTAAACGATGCTAACCTGAAGGTAGATACTATTGCAGGGCAGATGAGAGCCATGCAGTCTGGCGTTCCGGCACCCAAGAGGAAGGTGGTTAAGAAGAAGGATAGCGATGACAGCTCAGATGATGACAGTGACAGCGAGGAGGAGGATGATAGTGATGGCAGCGACACGGACACGGATACTGACACCGACGAGGAGTAAATTATGGGTAGGTGGTCATATTGCATATCATAATAGGTGTCGCGAGACGAATCGAGTTTGTACAAACATTTGCCATGGCATTCATTACGAAGACTTGAACCAGAGACACGAGTTTGGCGTGGCTATATTGGCACCACAGGCTGTTCTGAGAGGCGTATTGCTCAGTGTCATCATATTTGGAGTCGCTGGCGGGTGATATAAGGTAGCATAGAAGTTCAGCCATGCTGGTTCTCAGTCATCGTTAAGAAAATCTTGTTGACGGCTTGAACCAGCAAACGCAAGAGGGGGCCATTAGTGTGGAATATGCTTATTGATATGTATTCTTTGCCTCTTTATCGTTGCCGACAGTGCGGGCAACAATTGACTTCCTATGGTGGGAAATCTTCGTAGAAGATTGAACAGCCTGCGCGGATGCCGTAAGCATGGACAAATGGCCAATGAAATGAGGTCGCGGCTTTATCCAAATCTACTTCAGAAGCCATATAGCCTACAGGTATCCAATGTCATAAATTCAAGAGTTAAAGATGTGTTTTGGTGAAGCCTTTGAGCTGTGAGGAAATTAGATGTCCTGAAATTCCCTGCTCGAGGTAGTAAATTTGGGACAACTATCAGCAACGATATTTATTGCCTTCCAGAAAGCTTCCCATTGTCAATTAATCAAGAATGCACTATTACTTCATAGAGCTTGAGTGAAGGCAGACAAGAAGAAGGAGTTGTCCAAAAGCTTTAGAGGAAACTGCTGACGGTAAGAGCAGCTGAATAGCCATTTAAAATTTTAAAACAGCCAAAAGTCATAACAGTCATTTATAATGCGTTATAAGAGATACGAATACGGGAATAAGCTAAATATTCTTTATATGCTCAATGTTATAAAAAATTCCCGCATAAGATGCTCATAATTTTATGTTATATAGTTTCACTATGGAGAGAGGCCTGCATAATCTGCCCGGCTGGCACAATTGGTTAGCGCGTGGGCCTTTTATGAAGAAGTGACTCATTAACGTGATCACCTCGAAGTATTGCAAGCCCAAGGTTGGGAGTTCGAGCCTCCCGTCGGGCGATTATCTTTTGGTTATCACTGGTACATGAACAAAGAAGGCTTGAGAACACTGACGTTTGTTTGTGGTGGAAGTTGAGAAGTTTTTGGTGACGCCTGACGAGTCACACCGGGCAGGCAATAAGCTAGAGTAGGTAGCTGCGATAGTAAAGGCGGCTGATGCCACGCGTAAACACAGCCGTCATAGCTGTAATTAGATGAAACCATCCATTACTACGAGTTACGAGGATCTAATGCTGATATAGATGGACCTCGTTTTGCCATCTCAGTAATGTGGCCGAAGCTCGAAGCATGTAATCTTACTTGCTGCTTGTATGGGCTCTCGCACCCAGAGCAAATGGCGTCGCCAAATGGAGAGACTGATGTGCTTTGCATTTACAGGTCGTTCTCTTGAGCCAATTGACAGCTCAAACGTTACGACGGGGCGCTGATATGCGGGTGAGGCGTAAACTTAAAGCCTAACCTTAATTGGGCAATGTATGATGCGAAGATGGGTTATGAGTGACCTCGTTCGTCCACTATCTCCAAACCAGATCATTGTATCATCACTCATCATATTTGTCCCGGCTTGAGGGCCCACGGTAGGTTATTGCCCATACACTCTTTCGAGATATTTGCAACCATCCAGTTAACACTTATTCGCTTGACGGATAGAACTTGAAATCAAGGTACGACTAAACCTCTTTCGCAAGCGCTATTCCCACGACGATATCTTTTGGAGAGCTTCATTTTCTAACGCTCTCTGGCATACTCCACCACATTCATTTAACGATGAAGTTCTCCATATTCGCAACGTCCATCATCTGCGGCACCGTTGTGCATGCAGTACCAGCTTCAAACCCGCAAGCGAAAATGATGGATGTGATCGAAGTCGTCGAAGTAATACAGCCAGCAGCTGTCGTTTATACGACAGTAGAGACTTTCAGGTCTGTCGTCGGAGCGAGTGCTACTTCGCTTACCGACAGCCCCGGCTCTTCGAATTCTGGCAGCTCTAACCCTGGCAATGACTTCGGAGATAGGGGAACTCAATCAGAGGAGACTGCTGCTGAGATATATTCCGAGAACGGCAGTACTTCCCAGAACCAGATCAATCTATCTGGCGAGATGTCCAGCAACCCAAACCAGGTCGGTGGCTCTGATGGAAACACGGGAGCCCAGCTAGACGCAGGCTCAAACTCGTTTGGCACCTTCTACAACTATGAGGACAACGACTTCGACCAGCAGCCTGGGCAGTCCGATAATGGCGCGTATGGTCCTGATTCTGATAGAAACCCTCCGTCGAGCTCGCCAGCTGCATCAGCCACTGGGAGTGAAACGCCAAGTTCCATCACCACATTTTTCCGCCTTGTGGCTAACGCCACGGGAGACGACTTTCTTAATATCAACGGGTTCTATGTTAACACTTACCACGTTAATGCTGGAAGCTCGTTGGCTCAGCTGACTAGCCCAAGCGCAGGAACCAATAGCAGCAATGCTAGAGTTGGCAATAGAAGTGGAGGCGCAACAAATGGCCGCGTATTCTACACCAACGGCACCGGCGAGGAGGTGAATAACCAGCTTGGTACGATCGTCACCAGCGGTGGAACTTATGTAAGTCCGAAGTCCTAGCAATCTCCTTTGCTCACGGAATACCAAGGGTTGCGGAAACTGACAGCGCTTAGCCACTCCAAGAGTCAATCATTCTGACCGATAAACGCGCTAGCACCAAAGTTGCATATTCGCGCCTAGGCAACATATATATCAATGCGGGCAAGGGCACAAAAGGTGTTCAGATTGTGCAGAATTCTGAAGGTTCATATGTCTTTACTGATGCTGGGGATCCGAGCTACTTCGCCTGCTACAACGAGAACGTGCCGTATGACTCGGCGGTGACGCTGCTGCATCTTCAAGACCACGAGGATATTCCGGAGGAGTGTGAACCTATTGTGCTCATTCCCGAGTGCAGCGATGATGATGGAAATACATTTACGATTGATGAGGCAAACGTTAGCCAGCAGAACCAGGTTGGATGCTATTTTGGCGTGTCTGCGAGCTTGTTGGCCTTGTAAACTCAGCAGAAGGCTTTCCCAAGGAACGAAGAACATGAGAGAGCGACAAAGAAGTGGCATACGTTGTTTTCAGGAGTTGGGGGAACGGTTGCCGGTCAAAGCACCACTAAACGCTCATTTAAAGATTTTTAAAGATGTTTTCGGATGATAGAATAGAGAAGATAAAATATAGAATAAATAGAATACAGATATGCATAGATTAGAGGAAAAAGATAAATAATAGACCCATTTAGAGAGGGGCAAAATACAAGACAAAGGTCATAGAAGAGACAGACAGATAATTGACCGCATCTGGAGACGGGCGGAATACTTGGTAGCTACTCTACCTACTCGGTAGTTTCACATGTTGCAGCGGAAACTTTGTCGGTGCTCCTTCTTTGTTCGCCCAGAGTAACTTTGATGACGATCGGGGGTGCAACCAATAACCTTATATTTTTGATCAGTGACGTCTCGCTCACTTACTGAGCAAGTGGCGCCCAGTAAATTCCCCACCGCTAATCCCCAAGCTTGGGCAGCTCGTAAAACGAGTCGACCCCCACTCTACCCTGCCACATCACACACACTACATTGCTACTTGTTTTTAAGAACTTCACCTCCCAGGCATTGCAATCTATACACGCACTCTTAGTTACGATCTACATATCAACAAATACGTCATACCGCAAGTAGTGTGCACCTGCCACTAAATCATTCGATTATACCGCTGTCGGACTCCCTGCAGCCTTGACCATACGCCAATATCAATATGGGCAAACAACCGAACTTGTACTCATTTAACATGGAGAGGCTCGTCAAGCTTCTCCGCGACTACCTCCTGAAGACCGAGAAGGAGGCTGTTGCTCGCCATGGATTTCTCAAGGTGGCTGTCTCCGGCGGCTCGCTGCCAAAGATTCTCGCTCAGGCACTCCTTGCACCATCGAGTGGCCCTGAGGACTCCTTCCACTTCGACAAGTGGGAGATCTTTTTCGCCGACGAGCGCGCCGTCCCACTGGACCACGAGGACAGCAACTACAAGCTTCTGAAGGAGGAGCTTTTGGACAAGATTGAGGGCGCACAGCCAAACGTTCACACAATTGACGTTGCACACCTCAACGACACCCAAGAACTCGCAGACCAGTATGAGCAACTTCTAGTCCGTTCTTTCGCTTCTCGCGACAGCGTTAAGCTTCCGACATTCGATCTCCTCCTCCTTGGATGCGGGCCTGACGGACACACTTGCTCCCTCTTTCCAAACCACCCACTTCTGCGCGAGACTGACGCATGGGTCTTCCCAATCGAGGACTCTCCAAAGCCACCGGCAAAGCGTATCACTCTGTCTCTGCCAGTTGTCACTCACGCCCTTAAAATCGCTTTTGTCGCAACTGGAGCAGGAAAGAAGGAGGTCTTGCGCAGTGTTTTTGAGGGTGGCCTTGATGGGAACGAGGGCAAGGGTCTGCCAATCGCTTTGGTTAACGAGGCCGGCGGAGAACGTGTCAGCTGGTTCGTTGATGAGGAGGCAGTCCAGGGCGTCCGCTACCCAAGGAGAGGAAGCTTGTAAGCCGGAAACCTGAACTTCCCAGTTATTCCCAAGTGACACTTGGCTTTTGTTCTGTTGATCTTGGGCGACACTGCCGATCTTGGGCGACACTGCCGATCTGAATTGAGCATTATTTTATAAGCAACAACGATTCAACGACCCATTATCTAAACGTAGAAAAGGAGAGAAAAGGTACGGTTAACCAGAAGGAAGAGACATTGGTTACAGCATGAAGATATTACCAAGGGACGAGAGGAAAGCGGCGATACTCCTTTTCTCGTCCCTCTTCGTACACCAGACATTACCCTCCTACCCACGACTAAGCAGCAAGATGCCACCACTCCACCTCATGGCGGAGTCATCGGCCCCTCTTGTCCCTGGTGTGTTTTTGTGTTTCGTGTGGCATTAGTTTGGGGTTTGTGCAGGATACGTTATGATAGATGAATTGTTCTCTCTAGACTTACGACCATAGCACATTCGCAAATAGACTTGTATTCCCTCATCTATGGCTTGAACATGTGGCAAACTTTTTGAAGTGGTATATATCGCCTGCATCATCACCTTCGAGTTGAAAAGTCCTCATATCGCATTCCAGCTGAGATTGCTCCCACCCAGAGGACACTTTTTGATACATCCAATGAATCGGCGGCATATCCGTCGTAGTGCTCAAAAAGAGTGAAGGCTGATGTGCATGTCCTGGTCATTTGCCTAGCTTCGGTCGGTATTGAGGCATTGGATCTCATGGACAACCAATGTAAGGACTTTTACAGGTGGCATGGACAAAGGAATGCCCACACAAGATCAATTTGTGCGATCGCAATCGCAAGCTGATGTCTAGTGAGCCCAAATATAACGGAGTAAATGGGTAGTTTTTCACGGCCGCCTCCAAACATGATCTTACAAGTACTTGTGCAGAGCATAAACCATCTGTATCGGTAAAGACCAGGCGACATGGATCCGATGCATTAAGCTGTGTCGCAGTGAACTCATTTATTGGGTGCAATGGGGGGTTGATCTAGAAGTCGCTATTAACCAGTCTGACTTTTTTGTTGACTGCACTGGTCATTAGATGAACGCTAGAAGGATTGGCCGGAGCTCTTACTTCGTCACGATCGCTGACTTACGTCCCTGCTTCAATGGGATGGAGATATGGCTGATATTCGAATACGGTATCAATGGCGCCGTCTGGCCCTCCAAATTTATATCCGTACACGTGAGTAATTGTAAATGATGGACGTCAACTATCATGGATAATCGCAGCCGTCGACAAACACACCAAGGAATAAGTTGGACACATCGTTATTCGATGGCTTTGTGTCAATATCAGTTCGCTATCACATCTACAGAATTGCTTGCTTCTATTTACAAAAACCGGTCGTCACCTGTAACCTCTATCTTCTTCTTCGCGCCTTTTTATTCATCGCCTTCTATCATATATCCCAGCTCGTCCACCTTGTCGAAATACTGCTCACTAACCTGCAGATTCTCACTGCCTCTAAGTGCTCTGACAACCAACGTCTCGTTCCTCTCCTGGACCAGCGTCCTCATTGCGCTGACCAGGAAGCTCTCGATGGCGCCGAGACCCCACTCTTCCGGTAACCTACTAAGCACATCAAGCACATCGAAAAATCTTCCGAATCGCGCAAGTAGGTTAGATGTCTGATCCAGAGAAGTTTCTGTATCCGGAAGCGTGAGGAACAAAGTGAGAAGTGTGTCGAAGAGGTGATGCTGGTTGTCTCCAAGTTTACCAGAGGCAATCGAAGCAGCCGAGGATAATAAGGTGCCTGAAACAGGATGGTACAAACTGGATCCACCTGCCAAGCAGTAATTGATAGCTGTGTCATAATCGCCGAGCCCATGAACAAGCAAACGTAGTGCTTGATCATGGCGGCCTTGACGACCATCCAGAATGATGAGCTCTGGGACGAGGTGGTCACGGTAAGGCTCTATCCGAGCCAGTATCGATGGTAGGTCATATGGAGTTTCCTCATCCGCACCATTGCTTTTTCTGCGCGACCCGGCTTCTGGCAGGCCGCCTAATAACTGAAGGAGGCGGAGGCGAGCATGCCACCACTCTGCATTTGTACCGTTTGCTGCGATGAACTGGCGGTAGGTTGGCTTAGGCGACGCAAGAGCGCGGTATGTCTCATAACCTAGCTCAAGCGTCTGTCTCGCGCTGGCATTCGTCTCAAGCTCGTTTAGCACGATATCGAGATAGTATGCAATGAGTTCTGTGCCATATTCGCTCATGCCTTTGCCAAACACTAGGTATTCCAAGTACTCTTTCACGGCTCCCGGCGCGCCAGCCCTAAGTATTGCTACGACGATCTTGGGCTCAAAGCTCACGCGAGACCGCTCGTCAGCAAAGACTTGCACGCCTAACTTTGGGTTGCGTGCAGCGAGCCACACACCATATTCTTCGACTAGAGCTGGATTACGAATTACGGCGAGATACTCGCGAACGCGTTGTTCGCCCTCGGTAAATTCGCCCCCATCGTCCCTTTCGCCCTCAATGATGCGTCGCCATGTAGCTAACACTTCTCCCGCCATCTTTCGGCTTTGGCAGAGGCGGCTGAGAACGTATAGTCGATGGTGGGTTTCCAGTATTTGCACTGCACGATCGAAGCACTCGACACCGTGATCTACCATATCGTTTAGCTCAGCTCGCACGGAACCAAGTTTGCCAAAACCAGGCTTAGATTCCTTGTCCAGCTCAAGCAGAACGAGGAGGAGGGCGGCATCAACGGTGCAGAATTTCTCGTGCTCGTTGGAAATGCTTGCGTTGCCTTTTTGTCTCCTCCATGCTGTCAGAAATCGGCGGTAGAATTGGAGTGAATGTGCTTTCGTATCCCATGACCCAGCGCCACCGTTAGAAGGATGATGCTGAAGGAATTCGTCCGCCACTTCCTTGATGCCAGACGGAATCCAAATGCCACTTCTGCCTTCTACAACCTCGCCTCTAAGACTGGGGGAGAGAGCAACAACAACCCTTGGGTCCAGGCCGCCTTCTAACAATGCTTCTTGAGTGACATGATACTCAGCGTCACTCGGTATCGTGTTTCGTCGAATCTGATCTACCAGAAGCAACAACCCTGCCCTTTGTCTTATATAGCCCAGGCTCATGTATTCTATTTCTGTCCTTGCCTCGCGACCTCGTATCGAATCAATAACATGGCTTATAGCCGTTGCTCTCGATTCGATTGTTTCCACGTCATCTTCAAGTTTGCCCGCATCGAGCTCTGCGTCCAGCCGCACAGCGAGCGGATTTCGTGCAGCCCACCATATCTTGTTTCCCGACCATACTACTATGCGGCTGCGCGCCCGGCCTAGCCTCTTAGCGAATTGAAGTTCCTCATCGGTTCGTTCCTCGTCGGTTCGTTCCTCGTCAGAAAGCTTCGATGACTGCGAGCCAGTCTGGGAGTACTGGGAGGAGTCATATAACCTTCGCCTCTTCTCTTGTCGCTCTAGTGATTCTGCGACCCTAGACTCGCTAGGTTCTGAAACCGTCGTCGATCGTGAGGATAGGCGAGAGCCCGGTTTGAAGCGAGTTATCCGTAACCTTTGAACAACTTCATCGAAACTGAAATTTGCTGCCTCGGTGACAGCTCTGATACCGACCTTCGATCTGCCGGCTTCCGAAATAACTTCCGGCACCTGTAGCCAGTACTTTTTAGAATAGTCTTCACCATGGTCTATATCCCACCGTTGAATTTCAAGCCCGTATTTAGGCTCATCGTCAACATCCTTACCAATCACGGCCAGTACATAGCCCTCCTCCTCATCTTCAGCGTTGTCTGCAGTTAGGTCGATGCCCACGCCTCGCCCATCGGCCACTACAGCTTCAGGGTATGCGCCAAAATCAAGTGTCGATCTCGTTACCTCCCCTTCGAGGTTAACGAACATCCCTACTCCCGGCTCTCCTGCGGAAGTACCAACGACCAGAAGAAACTCCTGTGGTGAAGGTGAGATGATGTGCGGTTTGAGCGGGCCATTGGTCACTACCATTGAAGCTCTCTTTGACACAGGCTCTGAAACAGATGGTGGCACTGGTAACGGCTTCTCGGGGCTCGGATTTCGCTCACCATGTCTGGTGGGCGATAAGGTAGGCACAGGCGACGATTCTCTAAACAGATCTGGGGTGTTTCTTCCCAATCTATCCCTGCTGGTCTGCCGGTTCTTGCCTCCCATGAAGGTGCCTAGACTTGTGCTTCTACCATGGCCACGATCCTCTGCCGATGGGGGACTAAGCGTTGCAGACGAACTGCTTCTTTGGGTTCTCGCACCACTAAGCTGTCCAGATACGTCCTCAGGACTCCCACCTACAACACCTGTCGGCGCAGTATCCTCAGATGAGATTGGGAAAAGGTGTATCTTTAGTTGTCTCTCAACGTCGAGGAGCGAGTACGAGTGCGTATCAGCAACACAAGCAAAATCATCTCGCCTCACAGTGAGCACACAACCAGCAAAATCGATCGACTTAGTCACCCTTGGCGGCTCATCTCCAATCCGAACACTTTGTATCTTCTTCTTTGTCGACAGTAGAGTCACAATTGGCCTTGTCCCTTCATCAAAACGGGCTTCTATATCTGACTTGTTGAGGTCCAGTCCACCAATCCAATTGCTGCTCGGCACCTTCTGGTTACCAAATGCTGGCGTTAATTCTGGCAAGGAGTAGAAAGTTACGGTCGAATTGCACAATACGCAAGCTTTATTAGCTGCAGGAAGCAATAAGATTTGCTGTACGCCAGGGCGCTCGACAACGCCTCTCTCGGAGAATGCAGGTGAGAGACGAGAGGCAAGTATGTAAGAAGGACTATCCGTTTCATCCGATGGATCTGGAGGTATCTGCGCGAAGTGAAGGATCTCGGCGAAAGATGTGCCAACATAGAGGTTACCATCTAGGCGGCATTAGTTCTTAATCGCAAACATAACAGAAGAGACACTTCCGGGTCAAGCTGCCGGCGGCTGGCAGATAACATACCAAAGAACTCTACGCAGTTGATCACAACATCCTCGTCCTCTCCATCCGCGGACAATGGCACACCTTCAAGCAGCGTTTTGAGCACGAATGGTCCACGTTTCGGCACAACTAGCTGCTTTCTGGTGGGTTCAGCTTGATCTGGTAGGGACATAATGTATTTTTGTAGCTAAAAAGCTACCAAGGTTGGCTTATCTACTCATGTCGCTCGTGACAGAAATGAAAAAGGTATGACACCTTGCTAGATGTTGCTGTTGCCCAGAGGCGACCTTGGAGATACGCCGCCGACATGGTGGGACCTCAGCCTCGTCTCAGCCATGTACGGAACACCGCAGGGGTGCATCAACCGCCAGGCACAAGATTCCCTACCTCAGAGGGTTACGCCAATATTTCGAGTGAACTGTCGTTACTTCTGACAACTCCACTTAGACACGTATATCATACACACCACATCTCTCCGACATCAGAGCAACTACCATTTCAACTGCCACGAAGGTCTCTTTCTGTGCTGAAGTCCAACATGGCGCAAGTCGACGTGGTGGTCCCAGATGAGGGAGTAAACAATGTGGCCGCGGACAACTTGAAAGAGGCTGCTGTAGAGATCGCGCCAGAAAGCGACAACAAGTTCCAGCAGGCCATTGCGGCTTGGAGGAGTGAGTGGGATCATATGTGCCACGATGAGGTAGCTAACAGCGCGCAGAAATCGACCTCTCTTCCCTTGTCCCAACACTGGACAACACCGCCTCTGAAATTATCACATATCAAAGAGACTCTGCAGTCCAGCGCAAAGATCTTGCTCAGAAGACGAAGGACTTTAGAAAGCTCGACGATGCCTCGAAACTTGTTGAGGTCAAGGGCTTGCTGAGGGGTAAGTAGAATCAATTCCGCACGAATGCAACTTCAAGCACTAACGACTTATAGCATACCAGGGTTTCATTGACCTTCTAACGAATCACTCGAAATCTACAAACTCCGCCTTTCTCAATGTTTACTCCTCGTTATCCGAGGCTCCCGATCCATATCCATTGCTCGAGGCATCAGTCGATTCTCTCTTGCTATCCGAAGACACTTTACCAAGACTCAATTCTGAGAACGAAGATCTGAAAAAGAATCTCAGCCGCATGAGCTCTCAGCTTGAAGAGACACATTCGAAGCTCGAGAACGAAAAGAAAGCTCGCAAGGAGCTGGAGGAGAACCTTGAAGCCAAGGTCGAGAATGTGGAGGCATCATGGAAGGCTGTACTTGAAGAAAAGCGAGACAACTGGGAGACCAAGGAGAAGAACCTTGAGGATAAGGTGGAAAACCAGGAGCGTTTACTGAAGGAGACAAAAGCCACATACGAAGTGTCCCAGCGACTGGGCGAGGGCGAGAGCGAGGAGAGCAGAGGGTCGGCCAGCAATGCTGAGCTGGAAATTCTCAACTCTGAATTGGAGCGTACAAGCATTAGACTGGCTGAAGTTGAGGCAAGGAACGAGGAGCTTCGTATGAAGCTTGCTCAGGATGCCGCACAGAAGACAAGTAAGCAGGACGATGATTTGGAGGAGCAGCACACACGCCTTTTCGAAAAACACAGGGAGATCCTGGTTGAGCTTGAAGCGCTGAAGGGAGAAAGAGATGTAAAGAGGCGCGACGTTGACAGAAAACTGAAGTCTTTGGAGCGCGAGATCAATCAACTCAAGCAGGATAGGGATGACTGGAAGGTGAAGGCCGCCAAATGGGGCGACTACGACGAAGTCAAGCAAGAACTGGAGGTCCTCAAGAGTATCGAGTTCTCTACTGGTGACGATGATGACCAGGACTCTATCACATCCAAAGATACAAATGTGCCCAAGAGTAAGAGCGGTAGCCTTGAGGAGCTTCTGCTGGCCCGCAATAAGAAGCTGAGCGACGAGTTGACAATCCTGCGTGTATCGCACCAGGACATGCAACAGCGTCTTGAAGGGCTTCAGCACGAGCTCAATCGCACTACACGTGAACTAAACGCAGCCCAAGAGCTAAACTCGACACTTGAGAACGACCTCTCGGCCATGCAGTCCGAATCATCGAATGCTTTCCCATCCGGCGCTTCAGTCGCAGGAACGTACAAGTCATACGCTCCGTCCCTCTACCAGTCTCGTCGTGGTGGCCGCACATCCCCCACTTCATCAATTGTCTCAGGTCTCAATCCAAGGGGCGACGGGGAAGTCTACGGCGGTGGATCTGGCATCTTGCCAATGGTGACCGCGCAACGTGACCGCTTCAAGAAGCTCAACACGCAGCTATCCCAGGAGCTGTCTGATACTCACAAGACAGTGACGTCTCTCCGTGCTGAAATTGCTAGTCTACAGAAGGACAACCTGAACCTCTACGAAAAGACGCGATATATATCTTCACACGCACGTCCCGGTGCCGCGTCGTCCGGCACTGGTGTAGTCTCGCACGCATCGACCTTACCATTTTCCTCGTCGACTGCACAGGAATCAGGTTCCCTGGAAAGATATTCGAGCACGTACGAGTCTAATATCTCTCCATTCGCCCGTTTCCGAGGTAAAGAGAGTGCGAGGGCATATAAGCGCATGAGCTTGCCTGAAAGGATTGTCTTCAGCATCACGCGCTTGGTGTTAGCCACGAGGACGAGCAGAAATCTCTTTGCGGCGTATTGCGTGGCATTACATTTGCTGGTATTTATAAGTCTTTACTGGGCTGGTATGGGAGCAGCTAGTACAGTCGGGAATGCGTCGTTGATGGGTGCAGCTGGAGCGAAGGTAGCAGCTGGTGCGCCTGGAAGTCGTTTAGAGGAGGCGAGAGGGAAGTTGAAGGCGGATGGGTTCGGGCCCTAATCAGGGCACATTGAAGTTCGTTCAAGGTACATTCACATAATGCTAAGGGTACGAGTAATGGATTAGACGACGGTATTGCTGGTCGTCAAAGCGTAAGGTTGTATATCCGGGAATCTAATCACGTCTTTTCCATCCAAGTCCATAATGTTCATCGACTCATCCTCCGCCTCAACCTCATGTAACCTTCAGAGACCTCTGTGTGCCTGAAAGTTGTAAAAGATGACAGGATTTGCGTGGGTGATGAAGCTGAACCGTTCGTGTGTAATACTACTGAAGGTGTTTAAGGCGTGGTGCTTGCAGTTGAGCGAGGCTGGAGAAAACGGCCTGTAGCATGGCTAGTCCAAGGCTCGTCTTCATTTCCTTGACAGAGCTCACTGCTCGCCACCCCGAGCTCAATGGAAGTCACTGGGAAATTGTGCAGGGTAGAATAACTCAATTCATATCTCAAGCACCACAAGTATGGCAGGAAGCGTCTTTGGAGAGGAACGTCGTCTCAGTCTCACATTGTAAATGGTCGGTTGCGGCCGGCGGCTTCCGTAGCAAATACCGTGCAACACCGCCAGACAGAAGTCTTTCAGCAAGCGCCAACAAGTCTCCCAAGACAACCCTACTCTAATGCAAGTCGAGACCTCGGCCCTCGTCGCCCGCATCTCCGAACACCAAGCAAAGGGAAAGAGGGACCGGGAGGATGCGCGTTGCGGAAGGAAATGTTGGCAGAGGGCAAGTTGGAGGGCGTTGAGAAGTATAAGCAGAGTCTTAAGGATGCGGGGATGATGGTTCAGGCTTTGAGGGACGATGAGGAGGTCAGGAAATGGGAGCAGACACCGATTGAGCTTAGGGCGAAGGTTTTGGTGTGTTTGTAATAGATGTATGCTGGGTCTGAGACGTGGTATAAGGTTGTGGAACGCGTTTTGTTGGAGTGTAGAGGCAGGGGAGTATGGGGAGGTAGAGTGAGAGGAGTCGAACACAGCTTGGGAAACCGTCTGACAGCGTAGCAATGATAGAGATCGTTGTTATATGACTGAGCCATAGTGGAGGGTTTCACGCACTGATTCTAATCCCCCACCAATCATTTAGTTCACTCACAATGACCCGCGCCGTGCAATATGGTGTCTCCCCCTTGCAAACGGAACGTGCATACAAGATGAATTTTGGCCTATGACAGTTGATGAACAATATTGGGGGTTGGAGCAACTCAATCCGTCACTACCATTTTCCCTCTCATAACTTCACTATGTGCGACTTGAAGGATACGCAGTCATCCGAGCCTGACAGAACGGTGGCTGATCAAAAATTTCGGGGCGCTTTAAGGCAGGCAAGTGGTCTCGCAAGAGACAAGCGGTTAGAATACGTGGGTACTCTCTTGGCTTATACTCACCTCGTCGAGGCTTCGGTGATGGAAAATCATCAGCATAGTAGATAGCTAACGAACAAAGCGATCATACGTATTGGACACTTTTACCTTTGCCATTACTGGTTCTGCTGCTGATTCCGCCGCCCAATCCAACCATGCCGCCGTCGCCAACTCGGCCCACGCTCTCCTCGAGTCTGTCTCTTCCGAGGTCAGAGTTCGCTTGAAGCAAGCATCTCACTCGGCTCCCAGCTTTTCATCAGATGAAGTCTGTAAGAAGCCAGGGAAACTAGAGATAACCGAGCACGTTACCAAGACTTGATTTCTGTTCACAATGTTCTTTCTCTTCCTCATCCATCAACAACGCCAACTGCACCATTAACACTCAGTACCGTTGGTCCGCCACCTTGACTGCTCTAGTGAGGAGCTTTTAAAGCCGTCCTGCTTGTGACCATGAGTTCGTCTCGAGAACAGTCCATTAACTGCAACTCATCTTTGTCTCGTGAACATCTTTGTGTGAGCAACTTCATGAATAGATCATCTGACAACCAGACGTTCCTCAAAATGGCAAACTGTAGAACTATTCTTCAAAACCCTGCTGCTCCAACATCCATGGACGGGAGGTTTAACCACGACCAGTCCCAATATAACAAGTGCCAAAAGAACCTGAACGACGAGAGAAATACCTGATACCAAAGGGCTCGGTATGGGAAGGCTCAAAAGGATCACTCCTTCAAGCGTCCGCGGGCACAACAGCTTAACGATATCCTCAAGACATTCGACATGTCAGAGACGACGTCAACAGCGGCAAAATCATTCCCACCCCGAGAACATTACTATAGCATCTCAAAGAGGCGAGTCAGATTGCAGTTCAGTTGGACGCTGCCCTTTCCGCCTATGTGCCTACTGTTAAAGCTAGCCTTTCCGATGTCATTATTGTTGCAGACGCGTCAGAGGCTGCCAACCAGCACGGGATATCAAAATTACCAAGGCCACCAACTCGCCATCACTCGATGCTGGCAGAATAATTAAATTGGGAAGAACTTACCTGCCCCGAGTTAGCTTCCTTGAAGCACTCGGAAAAATTGATAATGGCATGTCGTAATAATGCTTCATTTGAAGGGTAACCTAAAGCTAAGTGATCCATAACGTTACAGAGAGCTAATCAGTCAATTCCGCCAAAAGCTTCCTCATCCTGAACATCTTCAACCGCCACAAGCCTCGGTCCCTCTTGTTGCTGCTGCGTCTCCTGCTCTCCAACATGGCCAGCTCCGCCCAAAGTCCTTCCGCCTCCTCCAGCCTCTACCAGCCTAACCTGTGCACCGCCTTCTCCCGGTTGAGCCATGGTCTGTACACCTTCATTGCCCACCGGCTGCGGCACAGGGGCCTGCTGCTGCCAGTCTCTATCCTCGGGTCTATTCCTAGTCCTTCTCGCCTCGTTCGCAGCTGCAATGTGTCTCTCGGCCACACCAGGTACGATGGATGTGAAGAAAAGCAAGAGATCGTGCTCCACCATTCTCAGAGCGTTGTGCAGCCATCCGCGGTTGCGCTGGGCATGAAGGTCCCGGATTCTCTGTGCGACTTGTTCTGGTGTTGGCTCCGTTCTGCGTCTTCTGGTCCTTGGTCGCGGTCCTCGTGCTGGGTTGTGTTCGGTCGGTTGTGCGCCAGCGGCAGCGACGGCATTCTCATGGGCATTAGTATCGGCGTTAGCCTCATTTCTACCTACCTGTTGCCCTCCTTGGCCTCCTACGACCTCATTACCAGTTTCTCTAGCCTGCTCCTCTGTCGCCGCCGGATCATGCACAGGCAAAAGTCCATTCAGATGGCCCTGTATTCCTGCCCAGACACCCTCGAGCATACCCAAGTTGTACAATAGAGCTACAGTAGCCACAAGAGGAATCACTACCAACTGCTCCCAGCTCTGATCCATCCTAGTAAAAGCATAAATGAAGAGGAGCAGCTTCATCGCCAACCACATATGCGGAATCACTTGTGCCATCAAACCCGCTGCCATAGGGCGGATTGGCTGTACATGGCCAAGATTCGGCAATCCGTCGCCTTCGACCTGTGCTGCTCTGGCTCTTGCGACTGTTTCTCTCGCTCTTGCTACATTATCTCGAGCTTGTGCGCCTTCGGCGGCAGCTCCTTGCACCTCCTCTCTAGCTCTTGCTGCCTCATGCCCATGTGCTACGACAGTATCGACATAAGCCACTTCTGGTACAGCAAGGCCCTGGCGATGTATGAATCTTATGGCCGATGCCCGCGTTAATTGATAATCCTCCCATTGTGCCTCCCTCTCTTCTGCTGAATTTGGCTGCCCTGGTACTGACAGGTCTCCAGGCGACCTCGACGCGACACGATGTTCGGCCTCTAGATATCTTATACCGGTGTCCAAAGCCTCTCCCAAAGCAAGCTCGAGGGCACCTACCTCGTGTGCAGGTGCCGCAGCGATCTGGCGTTGGTTGTGGGTAGCTGCCCGGTACGCACGTTGCCAGGCGCTGTGTTGGCGCTCAAGGGCCACCTGCACTGATAGGCGGATGGCTTCGCGTTGTGGGAGAGTATGCGTGGTTGCTTGGACATGTTGGAGTGTGGTGATACAATCGAGACAGTGTTGGTTAGCGTGGTGAAACGCTTCGATGTCTGCATTCAGCTCAGAGAATGCTTGAAGAGCCAAGTTCACAGGGGTTTGGTTTGTGTTAGGCAACCCTGTTATTGGTTGTGAGGCGGCAGGCTGTGGTGCTGGGCCTGCTGCGAGGTGATGGTACGGTGGGAGGTAAGGAGGAGCGGATGATGGGTCATAACGCAATGCTGGCGCTGGTGCTGGCTGTGAGGGGGCTGTTTGTGGAATGGTTGGCGTCGGAACTGGCTGCAATGGAGGCCTGTCATCTTCGTTGCCTGGCCTAAGTGCTAGGTGTAAGGTTTGCGTTGGCGAGTCTCTGAGCTTGACGGGGTTAGCATTGGGACGCGAAGCTTGCAGTATACAAATGACTTACAGTCTGCTCCCCAAATAGCTCAATCATGGTTTCCTCGCCTTTTAGTAGGATACGACCACGATGAATAAGCCGTTGGTGCTCCTCGCCTGCATTAGGCTGAGCGACCTTGTCCTTGATCTTCGTCTTGAGCTGGGCCACAGTTGTGGTGAAGGGAAGGCCTGGGAACGAGAGAATACCATTGACACCGACGGAGTGAGAGAGCACCTGAAGGACGAAAGTATCTGATAAGGCGGCAGAAGTTATATCTGGCATATTAGTGGTCGCCATGTTGGCGGATGTTTGGGCGGGCGTTGATGAAGATGTGTGAAGCAGGTACTGTAGGCTGTCTTGCCGGGTTACGGTGATTAGATGGATGAGGAAGCGTCAACCAGACGCCGAGCCAGCACAAGTGAGTACCTTGACAACAAGGCGGGATTTGGGCTAGCCAACCAGATAGATTGTTGCACACAGCAGCTACGCCTCTTCTGTCGTTTTAGTATATGTCTCGCTTAACGTGATACTTGTTGTTGTTCTTGTTGAGTCTTTCATACACGTAGCCTTACGGTGAAGTCAGCCTCGTGGCATTTCCATACAGACGTCGGCGTTCTGGCGGACCGGCCCTGTCCTGGTCGTATAGTAATGCCGACGCTCCCCGCCATCAGAGCTTTCATTGTTGACTTTCCGCTGGCCGTCGCCCGTCGCCCGTCCTCCGTTCCCCGTCCTCTTCCACCCCAGTTCCTTCAGGCTTCACCCCTTATCGCCCCCCTATCGACCAAATATTGCGCGCCTGGACCAACACGCGCGCTCGCATCCTCATCAAAACGGTGTGGTCTGCATAAATAATGGGACCGTCCCAGAGGCCAGGCTTAAATTAGACAAGACATATACTAGCTATGTCTGCGCCACGGAGAGTCCTCAACCTCTCTACACGTTTTACTGCCTTCTCGACCTCCCCCCCCTCGAGATGCGCATTTCCTTTACTTCAGCAACTCGAGAACACAGCAAACGGTAACTCCAGAAGGGCGTTTGCCCAGATGAGCTCTCGCAACGGTTATGGCACTGGCGGCCAGACACGACACAAGAGGCAGTTCAGCAACACCGCATCAAGAAAGAACCCAGAGAGAGAGCCATTTCACAGAAGATTAAGAAAAGCTCTCAGGGAGACCAAGATTAAATGGTACCCGATACCAGCCGTGCTGGGAATCGGGTTCTTGGGACTCGGTCAGCTCTATAGAGTTAATGAGAGAGAAAAGACGGCTAGACGCGAGGAGGAGGCAGAGCAGCTCCTCAAGTATCAGAGCACGCAGGATGGAAGCTTTGGCACAGATTCACAGGGACTCAAGTACAAGAGAAAGCGCATAAGACCGTCGGGACCATGGTGAGTGGCTGCCTCCCAAGTGAAGATTGGCAAATTTGTTGCCTTCACATGCTAACTAGCGGTGAGCAGGCAAGTACAAATTATGTCGACTTTGCCATTGAAGGCTATGTCTAGAATTTGGGGACGCTTTAACGAGCTTACCATTCCATACTATCTTCGCGTACCCGGTTTTAAGCTCTATTCTTGGATCTTTGGCGTCAAGTAAGTTGGAAACAACTGACTGTGCATATGAACCATTGCTAATCGGTTAACCAAGCCTCGCGGAAGTCGCAGAACCAGACTTGCACACATATCCTAACCTTGCCAAATTCTTCTACCGCCAGCTTAAGCCAGGAGCACGTCCATTAGATCCAAACCCAACTGCACTTCTCTCGCCAGCTGATGGCCGCGTCTTGCAATTCGGAATCATCGACAATGGCGACATCGAGCAGGTCAAGGGAATGACCTATAGCGTCGATGCACTGCTCGGTACTTCCACGCCAGATTCTTCGCCAAATCTGGACTCGAGAGAACGTTATTTCTCCCGTGCAGCTTCTCCAGATGGGTCCGTCTCCTCCAGCTCTGCCTCTTCGATATTGGACAACGAAGATGTGATCAAGGCGCACGAGGAATTCGCAAACGTCAACGGCATCTCCTATACACTCCCATCTTTGCTTTCCGGATCTGCCGACCAGCAGAAGAAGGATCACCCAACCTTTGACGCCTCGACACAGTCGCAGCCAGGCTCTGTCTCTGAGGTCCGCGCTGAGCTTGCACTTGGTGACAAGCCATGGTACGACGTCTTCTCTGAGAAGAAGTCTGCGCTTTATTACTGCGTTATCTACCTTGCGCCAGGAGACTACCACAGATTCCACTCGCCAACCAGTTGGGTTGCGGAGAAGCGTCGTCACTTCGCAGGAGAGCTTTACTCTGTCTCGCCATACCTCCAGCGTACCCTTCCAGGGCTCTTCACTTTAAACGAACGTGTTGCTTTGCTTGGAAGATGGAGGTGGGGATTCTTCTCCATGACCCCAGTCGGAGCTACCAATGTCGGATCAATTATTATCAACTTCGATAAGGAGTTGCGCACCAACTCCCTCCTTACCGATACCGCAGCTGATAGAGCAGCTGAGGAGGCCGCAGCCAGAGGAGAGCCATACAGCGGCTATTCTGAGGCCACCTACGAGCACGCTTCTCCAATTCTCCACGGCCAGGCATTGAAAAAGGGAGAGGAGATGGGAGGATTCCAGCTCGGTTCCACTATTGTTTTGGTCTTTGAGGCACCACTCGGACACAAAGGTGAGAACATCAAGAACGGGTTTGCGGAGAGCGATAACAAGCGTCACGGAGGATGGAACTGGACTCTTGTCAAGGGACAGAGAGTCAAGGTTGGAGAGAGCTTGGGATGGGTTGATGAGGGCGATAAATAGATGTATAAATGTGGGATTGATTCAACACGGTGTTCAGCACGAAGAGGAAGGTCTATATCAACATGGTGTAAATAGGTGGAAAAGGAAAACGTGCGCTATGACAGCGAGCAAGCATAATTTATGATAGGTGTATATACTAGGAATGAAGCAATAAGAAGATCCTTGTTCCTGCTCATCCCGCGATTGCTTGTCAACTTTGCCGGCTTGCCGCACCAATCAATTTGGCGCCACTCATGCAAAAATTACGTGCCACATGCATCTTTAGTTTGCTCCAAAACTGACATCCAAAATTGTTGTGCCTTGTGCGGAACCCATCCACTGTATTGCTATGAGGCTCTCGCGCCGACGCGGAGCCGCGCCGCTATCAAAACCTTCTCTCCCCCAAGCATCTCTCCACCACGACCGCGCCTTCAACCCTGGAACCCCGCAAACTGGTAAGCAAAAACAATTCGATGAACAGAGTGGGACTCGAACCCACGCCACTTTCGTGACCAGGAAACTGTGATCGTTCATCCGAAGACGAGGAGTTACTGTATTAAGGTAGGACCTTAACCTGGCGCCATAACCAGCTCGGCCATCTGTCCCGTAATACATTATGCGCCGTTTTTACATTATATTTAATATCAATTATGCAAGACGGACAGGGGTCTTCTGTTTCAACGCTCCCAAGTAGGTAGAATAGTACTTTAAGTAGTCAACTACAGAGTAGTGACAGCAAATCACTCGAGTAGTGAGTAATGAGTAGTGAAAGTGACATGATTGCTCAAGTAGTCGGCTACGCTGTTCGGTTTTTTGGAACCTCGAGTTGGTTTTGGACGGTGTAGAGGATAGATAAGCAATTGTCAAAAGTTTGTAATTTCCGTGCTCGGCGGATAGAGTTTTTATTTGCAGGGCAATTGCTCAATGTGCTAAGGGCACCTCTGGTGTGTAGCTCTACTTGTTTGGCGATTTGTTCTTTCTGTTAAACGTACGAGTATTGACATATTCGTCGATTTCCTCGACAGGAACAGCCTGGGCTTCTTCTACATAGAAGCTAGTGTAACCTTGTGCTCGGTGCCACAGCATTTCCTTCCTTCGCATAGATTAATGCTTGAGTCAAAGAGTCGGTTCGAAAAGGAAGGGTATCTATCCATCGGACCCTCTCTATATACACCCTACCACCTTCGGCCGTATCCAATTCAGGGTAATTCGTAGCCAAAACCGCGAATGCAATCCTTAAGCCATGCCAAAATCGACAAACTCCGGTATCTGATACTATCATACTCTCCAGGACCGTATTCATACATCTTTGCCAGTAGTCTCTCTTATTCAAAGTAAACTGGAACACCATAAACCACAACAGCAGCTGCAGTAAGATATTCGTAATGGCAGGCCTCCTTCCCCTTAGCAACCGCTTGGACCAGACTCTTCTTCTGTCCGGCATCGTGCAAATCAATGTCCTCTTCCTTAATCGTTACTGTCTTCCTTCTTCCTCTTCTCGGTGTCTTTGGCACAACTTGCTCCACCACAGCCAGCTTTTCCTTCTCATACAATCCCCACTCCTCGAAAGTGCTCTTAGCAAACCTGTCGATATCTTTATCTGTTACATCCCAAAGAGTACCGACAACGGCAGGCGAGCCAGCAATCACGTAGCTCATAGCGGGACCATAGACACTGAACTCTCCCACATCCGTCAAGGTGGCACTGCTACAACCCATCAAGAATGTCGTAGCACATCGCAGCAGCTTCTTGATCGTCTTAGAGCGGATATACTGCGCACCACTTCCATGACCAAAGTAAAGATACAGATCATCTTTCTCAAGAATTTCCTTAAGTTCTTCCTCTGCAGGCGCCTGATTAACGATTGAATTCCATCCCTCGAGCTGGAGTAGTTCTTTCTCAAATGTCGTCTGAGTACTTTGAAGATCTTGACCAGGGTTAAGGATGTATGCGCCTTTGGCGCGGTTGACATAAACGCCTTCTGGCCTGCTCTGAACAGCCTGTTTGCGCTGTGCGAGGATCCGATCACGGAGACACCCCATGGACGGAAGTCGAGAAACTGCTTGGTGTTTCATGCAAGGGAGCGATTCCCATGGAAAGCAGTGCAAGCTTTTGTCAAGGATCAACACAGTGTGACTATCCTTTCGTGCGTCGGACCCGTTAAGAGCTTGGTGGTAAGCTCTCAAAGCATCAAGTGTGTCTAGGACAAGCGAGTCGAAGTCGATTTCATCGTAAGCATTCCTCTCACCATGAAACTGCAAGATGTCGACGACAAAATACAAAAGGTCTGTGAGTGGCTCCTCTAACTCAACGTTCTCTCCGAATGGATCACCGAGTCCTATAAAGAGCTCCAGGATTCTGGGATCCAATGTGACTCGTGGACTAGTCTTTGTCCGCCTGTTGCCTCTTTGTCGAGATGGCAGATGCTTGTCTAGCGTGTTCTGGAATGACTTCTGGAACCTTGCTAGGTGACTTGGTTGCCTCGCTTGTTGGGCAAACACGCCACGGAATCCACCGAGCCATACATTCTCAATGTTCTGAAGCAGCTCGCTCAACCTTCGGTTCAGATCATCGCGGTCCTCCCACCATTTGGCCTTTGCCGCCTTGCTTGTTGCCTCTTGGCCTGCATGGGCGCTCGAATTTGCATGAGCGATGATCTCCAGCATCTCAGCTCTTCCTTGATCGAAGCCGAATTCCTCTTCGTCGGCTTCCCTCGAAGCATTTCTCTCGAGCGGCACGCGGACAATGAAAGGCGAGTGTCCAGTCTCGTACCTTGTAAGGACAAGTTCTTGTCGACTTTCGCTCAAAGTGATAGAGACGACGTTCCAAGCAGCAGGAATTATGTCAATGTAGTCAGCCTGGAACACTGCTGCTTGTGCGCTCAGCCTTGCGTGTTCTCGGTGGTCGTCTGGCATGAGCACTTGTGGCCATTTCAAATCATCTGCTTTGCTGACCAGTGCACTGGCGTCTGCAAAGATTGCATTGCGTTCTCGTTCTATCGACAAGATTTTCGCCATCTCTTGAACGGCCGATGATGCTCCGGGATGAGCAGTCTTTATCTTCGTGCCGTGGTACGTTGACAGCAGAACGGAGGTCGTATTTAAAAAGGAAGCCACATGGGTCATAATTCTGGTGGAGGATATCTGACTCGCCATTGAGTAAGCCTCGACTAGATTCTCGTGAGCCTGTTTGAGAAGTTCACTCCACGTGGATGCCTTTGACTGGGAAATATTGCGCCTTGCAACAGGAGTCTTGCGTGGAGGTGTGCGAATGTTAGAAACTCGCTCGGACGTTGACGCCTTGGCCGCTAGGACGGCCGGATGTGAGATTGTCGAGTCCTGTAGCACCGAATATACTGGATCTGACGGAAGGAGCAGTGAACATTGGTGGAAAAGATGCTCCGCAAGGGTTATTCTGTCGTCGATGGCGTCGAGTGTACTTAGCCAGCAGGAACCAGCTTCTCTCAGAACAATAGCGACTTCATCTATCTTTGAGCGCTCCCATTTGATGAGAGAGCGTGCCTTCTGACGGAGAATAGACCCCTTGATAGACATTAGGGGAAGGCACTGCTCTGCAGTTGAGGTTGTAGGTTCGGCTGCAACTTTCGTCACATCTCCAGCTTTCACTGGTGCTTTTCTGCGTGATATAGTTCTTTTTGCAGGAAATAACGTCTCTTTCTTGCGCTTTTCAATAGTAAGGCGCGACATCTCTGCTTGTAGGGCAGCGGCGGCATCCAGAATGAGGTCGAGCTGATTGATATAGACAGGATCCATCAATGTAGTGAGTGTGGACTCGGCCTCAGAATAAGCTGAGATCTCAGCCTTCAGAAAACCTTGGCGTTGATAGAGCTTGGAGAGCTCGGACTTGAGAGCGACGGTCGCTTGCGGCTCTCTGTATATCGAACTGATATCCTTTGCCTGAATAAGATACTCAGCTGCTTTGCCTATCGTGTCGGCTCGCAGCCACGTGCTACCCATGGCCGCCAGCGCTTCTGCTACGTAATTCATCGAATCCATATTGTCAGCAATCTTGTGAGCTTGCTCGGCATAATAGATCGTATCTTGGAACATCCCGTGGTGAGCGTATACCTGGGACAAGTGCACAAAACACCGGAACATAGGCCTAACTAAACCCCAAGATGATACCCCAATGATATCGCCAGGCCGAGAGGCTGTACCAGAAGCAGCCGTAGCCAAGCTCAACTGAGAAACACCATCGGTGGTTTGATCCATTATACTTTCGTCCGACGACTTATTAGACTGGGTTCTTGTCTCGTGTTTCTTCTCAGCTTTCTTCCAAGCTCTCGCAACGATGCGCAAGCTTCGCTTTGAGTGTAACAACGCGTCTTGTGGTTTTCCACGTTGAAGCGAAAGTTCGGATAATGTGGTGCAGGCATCAGCAAGAACCCGGTCGAAGCTGTCATGGTCCGAATCGTGCCGTTTGATGATCATGGCTTCATTGTCCTTGGAAGCTATTCCATAGGCACGATGCAAAGCCTCCTCACTACATTTCTGTCAGTTGCATCCTACCAATATAGGACAGTTCTCTTACCACTTGTCAAGGTTCCCTATTCTCAGCAGATAGTCTGCATGGGTAACAAGGCGCCTTAAGCATATTACTGGATTAGTGAGCTGAGAACAGTGCAGAGCCCTATCCAAGGCGAGCCCAGCTTTTCCCGAATATCCAAGATCAAGATACTGAGCTGCAAGAAAGCTGTAGCTGAGTACTGTCTCGTCAGGAGACTGTTCTTGAGATAATTCATTGATATTAGCAATCATTCGTAGAACCGCCACTCGCAGCGTCGCGAAACCTTTCATATCCAAAAAGTCGGCAACCGAATATAAGTGACCCAGAAAGTCATTCACATCGTCGACTTGTCGTAAAAGCGAATCACTGTCCTTGCTCCTTTCAACTAAAATACACCACGAAGCCAGGTGCGGCCTGATCAGGTCGATTCTAGGATGCTCTTCAAGCAACTCCATCCGACTTGAAAGGAGGGATTGCAAGTGAAGGGCAAAAGGCTGCAACTTTGAGTCCTCACTACTCTCAATGAGTCCATCGACAGCTGTTAGGGCGATGGTGTTGCGAGATTCTTCGAAAATCTCTCTCCGCAAATGGGGATTGAAGCGGACAAATCCGCAAATTATACGAAGTCTGCGAACAGGGTAAACCCTGGCGTCATAAAAGCCAAGGAGCTTCTTGTACAAGCTGTACTGTAAGCTCGTCGTATCGAATGATTCGTTTGGAAGCATTGCCATGATGTGCTCGAGCACGGCCCCTTTTTCGGCAGGCGTCCAGCATTCTTCCAGTACACTGATGTCTTGCACGGCCTTAGGACACCTCTTCCTGTCGACCTTTACTAAAGAGGCGAAAGTTCGCGCTAATAAGCTTGAGTCATCGCTATGTGCGAATGCCTTAGGAATTGAGAGTGCTGTTGCGGCTACCTCCACGGCCTGGAGGACATTGTTGCCCACCAGCTCATCACGGAGTATTAGGAGGCAATCTTTGGCCTCTTTAAGTTGGCCAGATGCCCGAAGAATATCTGCCATACGCTCAAGTCTTAAGCACATTCCTGCTGTTTTTCGCTCGGCTCGTGACCGATAACGCACTGTGTCTATTGCGCGCCGCAGTGGCCTCAAATGGTGTAGGTCTTTAAGACCAGTTGAATCCCGTCGCATATCAAGATGTTGTGCGAAGTACTGATTTGAGATTCGAACATAGTATGATGTTCGTGCCATGTCGCCAGCATCAGCGGAATCAGAAGCAACGTCATCGATAACTTCCAGCAGCTGCAAGCAGTCCTGCATATACGAGTCCATCTTCTCCCATGCCGGTGGTTCTCCTACGTCCGTGCGCATTGATTTTACAAGATACAAGCTGGATTCCACCATACTTGGAGCCATCTTGCTAACCAACTGTCGCCGCTGATTGAAACGAAGAATATCTTTGGTCCCGGCTTTGCTATTTGGAGTTTGGCCTAGATACCTGAGTGCAAACCTCGGACATTGGAGGATCATCAATTCAGATAAAACACGAGTTCTCGTGTCTATCGCATATTCGCCAGCATCTGCTGTTTTTGATGGCAACAATGCCAGAGCCACCTTTCGCGCCTTGAAGGTCTCGGCTAAGAGCTCGTCAAGTTCGACACTTTCCCCTTTCAGACTTGATTCCATGGCTGCCACAACGCGCTCAAGTAAACTGGGGATGTGGCTATCACGCGGGTTTGCCTTCAACCTCAAGATCAGCAGCTTCGTGTAGATAGTGCTTCTCTGTACTTCTGATGAAACGGTGAAATGCTGTAGCATTTCAACCCATCGAATGGCATCCTTAAAATTACCACAGTCTTGTGCTAAAGAGCCGAGGCATTTATAGACTGTATACAAGCGTGGCTTGTCTGGTAGAACCTGATTTATTTGGGTGCGCGCGGCCGCCGAAAGAGTTGTGAATGTCGTTTCAGCACATGTGTAACTGTCTGCCAGCTTTCCTTGAGAACGCCTTGCGAAGGCCGTCAGACATTTTGAGTATGGTTCCCAGATTTCCACATCGGCATCTCCTTGATAACCTTCCAGCTTCCACCACATCCATCGATTCAACAAAGCGTAGGTTTGGACCTGTAGCGCCAGATCTGGTGAAATGTGCGTCTTCGCTAGTGCATCTTCAGATGTTGATATTGGAGGACCTAAAGACAAAAGAAGTTGAGAGACGACTTCGAGTTGGCGAACAACTTTGCTGGTATTCACCGGGTTTGATCTGGCTGAATGAAGCAGAAATTGAGTTGGTGAGGTGGGGTATTCTGGATGCAGTTTGAGTATGGCCGTCGTGATTACAGAAGGTTTTTTGGACGTTGTCAACAGCTTCAGCACTTGAAGTTGTGTCGCAATCGCCAGGTTCAGCAGATGTTCATCAGTGGGTATAGTGTCGAAGTCCAGAAGCTCATCAAGACGAGCCCCTGCAACTGCCGTTTGTGCGGAGTTATCCTTGGTCAAAGGGCGTTTTAGCACAGGCGACTCCTTGCAGTTTATGTGAAAGTCGAGACGCTTTTTCAATATCCGAAGCTCTTTCATTGCCAGTTCTTCGAGTCCGATGTTAACCACTTTTCCGATCAATGCAGACATGCCAATCTCTAACTGTAGTGGTGGCAGATCCACGCGTGGTGGTTGTGACGACTGCAATGCGCGCAGGCAGGAAAACGCTATGCGACAACATTCTGCGATGGCTTTCTGTCCTGGGGTGTAAGAAGCAGCATTCGGCGAAGAGGATGATGATCGGTTGGCACATTTCGCAACTGCTGGGGAGCTGGTCACTCGATTGAGAGACCGTGGCTGCAACGGTGATGGAGGCAAGGAATTTGATCTCTTCAAAGCCTGGCGAGCTGGATGTTCAGCGTTCTCGCGGGACGAGGGCGGCTTTTTGGCGACCGACGACGGCGCTGCGGACGCGCTCAGTGCTTTTAAACTCGCATTTATAACCTCTGTTGCCAAAATCGCTTTTTCCTTGGATAGCAATGTGCTTGCTGCGCCTGCTTCTGGTCGTGTTTTTAAAGCTGCTCCTCGAGAGGCTGATCGCGCAACCTTTGTCGTCTTTGTTTGTGTCGCTACCCGCCCCCTTGCTCCCACTCTTGACCCTTCTGCATCTTTTTCGTCGATTAAAGGCGCCTTCGCTATAAGAAGTTCACTGAGTGTAGAAACCGTCGTCGAGGTACATGTCCCCGAAGCAAGTGCGCTCTTGACAGAGTCGGCTTTTGTTTGCAGGGTTGCCATGCTGGTATTTTAAGCGAAAGAGTTGAAATGCTGCCCAATCCTAACCATTATGCAAAACTCCAAAAAAGCATGTTATACGCGCGTTGCGAAGTCGTGATTCGTGTAATTCTTTTGTAAATCTAGATTCAAGCTCCATCAGCTTGTGTCGGGTAGGCGCAAATGGCCAAACGTAGTCGATAGGGGTTGACTGAGCAACCGATTAGCAGGGGTCAAGTGAAGCGCGAAGCGAGAATCCCCAAAAGAAAATCCCGAGCTCCCATCGAGCTTCAACCTCCGATATTTTTCCATCGAACCCAGATTTCTGCGGCTTCGCACCACAACCACGACTGACCTCATGTGAGCCGAATTGAGTGTTTTTGGCTACATAGTCTACCTCGTTCACAATCAGCCATGTCTCATCAAGCAGTTCTTCGTCAGGTTACTTTCGCCAGAGCTCCGCGTTCTCTCATTACCTGCGTCCACTACCCTGCCGCCTTCAGATTTGGAAGCCTACCGCAGCCCTTTCGTAGCTATGCTACCCTGCCAAGTGTCACCCAAGCATCCTTCTGGGAGTCGCTGATCCCGAAACCTCTTCGCCGCCATGGGCGCAATAAGGTGAAGAACACCAAGTCGAAGGAGTGGAACCCTGCTACCTTTTTCATCATTATTCTTTTGCTCATAGGCTCCATGTCCATTCAGATGATCGCCTTGAAAAACGAGTTCGCATCTTTCATGAGGCGTGCCGACGCAAAGATTGATCTCCTACGCGAGGTGATCCAGAGGGTCCAGAACGGCGAAAATGTAGACGTTGAAGGCCTGTTGGGCACGGGTGATGCTAAGCAAGAGCAAGAATGGGAGGAAATTTTGAAGGAAATTGAGAAGGAAGATGAGCTTTGGACCGCAGCAAGAAAGAAGAAGCCAATGCAGCGCACCCCAATCAGAGAAGAACAGGAGCTGGCTCCTGTCGCTGGCTCGAAACCCGCCGATGCAGCTGCTAAGCCGACCTCGAGCGGAACTACACCACGCGGGTTCTACTAGACGCCGCGGTATGAGACAAGGATGCTAGATCGACGCTTTTTTGAGCTTTATCTACTTCTTGTTCAGGTTGTTTCTCAAGTAAGTCGAGCCTCTTTTAACCTATTCTCGAGATGACGAAAAATTCCGGATGTAAACCATTACTTCTCCGAGAGCGCAAAAC